>VXCM01002876.1:0-52499 GCA_014773175.1 Lucifuga dentata | reverse complement strand
AAAAAAAAAAAAACGGGTAATTTGCTGAACAAATGGAACAACATCAGGGGGTCAGCTTATATGCGGGTTTCTTTAAAAATCTAAATTTACAGGTCAAAATTGGGGGTCGGCTTATAGTCGAGTATATACGGTATATAGCAGTCAGAAGTTAGAGTACAATGTAGTTCAAGTGACAGACCTGAGCCCTGACCCCCCCATCCCCCACCCAGACCAGTGCAGCTCCAGCTACCAAATACCTCACCAGACCATTCCCAATCCCTTTTCCCAACGATTCCATTTCAGCTCCATCCCTTCATCTCTTCCTCCAGACTGCCAATCTCCTGCTGCTGCAGCAGAGCGGCTGCTCTGTTTGCCTCCTCAGGCAGCAAAAGCAATTAGTGACTCTGACAGTCACTCCTAAACTTTCCAAACTCTGTTTATTTTCTTCTTCCTGTGACCACAAAACAATCTGCTGACCCGTGTCAGCGCAGGTCGAGCAGAGAGACGCTACAGGACAACTCAGTGACGCGGAGCTTCATTTGTCCCAGATCTGTCTGAATCACAGTTTGTCCTTGTTTGTGTTTCCTTAAAGCCTCGTTTCAGTCCCTTGTGGTGTTTTTAGTTTATTCATGTACCTCAAAAGTATTTTTTTGGTATTTACGAACCTAATTTTCCCACTGAGAAAGTCTCAAGAGTGGGTATAACAATCACCATCTTAAATGGAGATAAGACCAGACACAATGACCCTTGTGAAACTGCTAATTTCCGTTAGCAGCATGAGTCTTTTTTATTTGCAAATAAAATGTGCTTTATTGTTCTCTGATGAATCGCTGAGTTTCCACTTTAGTTTCTTTTTGTGTCTGCCAAATGGAATCACGTGATTGCTACAACTGGAAAAGACAATGCGACCCTCTCCAGTGAACAAACAAAGCATAAATAGATGGCATCTATTGTCTTTCTTTGAATCATTTCAACAATTCCCTTTACTGCTGGGAAAGCTCGCAATGAAGATCAGAATGCATCAGTGTTTGTTAAACAGATCTGACAACAAAACGCTGAGAAGCTCTGGAGAGTTTTGTCCTAATAAAATGAGACATCCAGTGTTTTGATAGATATTTTGAACAAAAAAAAGAAAAAAACAATTAGTGGGGGGAAAATATAACAAATATACTTGTCATTTTTCCTTCAACCTGCTGTCAGAAGCTTGAACTGTGCTTCATTTAAGAAATCCATCACAGCAAATAAAATGTCTATTACATTTATTTTGTCAAAGTAAGTTAAAGGACCATATCCCCCATTTTGCATGTTTGAGCCGGGTCTATCACTGGTTTGTGATAGATGGCTAAATGGTGGACAGGGATGAGGAATTCTATTCCCAGACAATCATTTCCTAAAGGATAAAACTGTATTTCAGCTTTCCTGATATTTTGCTAAATCTCAATCTTTAAAAATCAAACATTCAAGCGATACACCTACCTTAAAAATCCATGTTTCTCCTGCTAATAGTTATGCAGCCTTATGAAGTCATGGTCATGTAAATTTTTCCATAAACACAGGTCTTCTTTTGGGACTATATTCCCCGGTGGAGACATACATTCACTCCACGCTTTTTATTGCGCTTAAATGCTAAAATTACATAAATTTGGAAAAAAAGCCTGAATATACATCTTGTTTGCAATGATGGATTACCTATCCCAAGAACGTTTGAAGTATCAACAAGTTGATTTTAATAGCGTACCAGAATGAACTGAAACCAATGGAGGTCTGGAAGGTAGGAAAAACATTTTTAATTCACCGTTCCAGTAGTATGCTTTAGGAAATGATTGTCAGTAACCTTACATGTATGAAAATTGAATATATTAGGCTCAAACATGCAAAATGGTTGGTATGTTCCTTTAATTCAACTGGTCTAAGACAGAACTACGCAGAAAAAAAAAACATAACTCCGCCCAGGAATAGAGTTCCAGGAGAAGACTGCTTTAACCGAGAAATTAAAACAAATGCCTTCTACAGTCGTGTGTAAGTGTTAGCAGACGAAACAGTTAATTTTAAGGTGAGTGTATCACCTGAACATTTGATTTTGAAAGATTAGAGGATTTGGCAAAATAACATGAAAAACTAAAATACAGTTTTAGGCTGTCAGTAACATAGCGTCTATGCTGGCTCAAGCATGCAAAATTACCAGTATGGTCCTTTTTAAAAAAAAAACCAAAAAACTACCAAAACATGTGGGTTTTGACAGTATTTTCTTTGCTCTGTGTGTTTAAAAACCAGACAGCAGAGCAGCTAATGAGCTGACAAACATCTTTAGGCCTCTGAGCAGCATCAGCTCTGCTCTCAGCTTCAACAATGTCTTCCAGTTAAACTCCCACTGAGGAAAAACAAGTCAAAAGCACCACACCATTAAAAACACTAAGCACGGGTCCAAACCCAATCAGCCGCTCATCCACCCATATCTGCAAAGGATGATTAATGGGACAATTCTGTTTTCACATACAATGGGGGCGTATAAAGGGGGGGGGGGGNGGGGAAACACATTGGAAAGAGTCACAGAATAAGAACAAGATGAGATGAAATAAGCAAACGAGAGGTGATGGAGTAGAGTGAGGAGGATGAAGACCGGCTTTTAGACTGGCTTTTAGAGGCTGAGAGACACAGCTGGAAGTTCATTCATTCCTCTCTGTCAGACAGAAGCATCACAGCTCCATCCTCTCTGACTGAAGGCCTCCAATCAGCTGCCTGCAGCCTGTTAAGGAAGAAAGACGAGAGACTGAGGGAAGGAAAAAAGACAGGATGAAAAGAAAACAGCTGGGGGCCGCAAGCTTAAAGATCATAAAGCAGATTGCAGCATTAAAATGATTCCATTCTGGGAATAGAATTCCTCATCCTTGTCCACCACTTAACCATCTATCACCAACCAGTTTATTTAGGTGTGTGTCAGGGTAATGGCTTCCTGTGCCCCTTTTAGCATGTATGCTATCTGGCTGTACAAACATATATCATGCTGTTTAAGGACATACATTTTATTTTTTGTATTTTTAATAATAAATTAATAAACTTACTAATAAAATAAAATTAAAATAAATTTGACATTTTTTTGTGCCGTTCAACTCCTTAAATTTATAAATAGTGGGGGTTAACTCTAAAATAACTTCTAATCAATTAGTTTCTATCCTCATCAAAATAAAAATAAATAAGCACATAGTGAAACTCATTGCCTTTGTCACCAAACACAAAGTACATAGTTTGAGTGTATTCTCACGTACATATCTGCACTCAAAAACAGCTAAATTATGACTCCCACACCAATATTTAGACGTGTAGATTATTTATTTCAGCTGGGCTGAACACAGTAAGATACCTCTCAAACCTAAAATAAACTTTAAATCTGTTAGTGTCACACAAAGGCTTACAATATAATTTGTCATGCCATCTCTGTAAATCCATATCTTTTAGTCTGAGATCAATCATAAGCTTTATATATTTGGGATTAAGACTTCCAGTACCATACCATAAATAATATCAAGAATATTCTTAACTTTAAGAACCCATTTAAACTCATAAATAGCATTGCCATACCATTTCTTAAGTAAGCTAAACACACACACACGTGTATGTGTGTGTGTGTGTGTATATGTATATATACGTGTGTATATATAAGTGTGTATATATGTATATATATACATATATATGTGTATATACATATAATATCCTCTTTGGTCTTCCTCTAGGCCTCCTGCCTGGCAGTTCCAACCTCAGCATCCTTCTACTGATATGTTCACTATCCCTCCTCTGTACATGTCCAAACCATCTCAGTCTGGCCTCTCTGACTTTATCTGCAAAACATCTAACATGCGCTGTCCCTCTGATGTACACGTTCCTGATCCTATATATATATATATATATATGTGTGTGTATGTGTATATACGTATGTGTGTATATACGTGTATGTGTGTATATGTGTATATACGTATATACGTGTATAGGTGTATGTATATATACGTGTATAGGTGTATACGTGTATATATATGTGTGTGTGTATATGTATACACACACACACTCTTGAAGCCAAGATCTCATACAGGCAACAAACAGCTAGCTAAATAATATAAGATAAACAGACACAAACACACACACACTCTCTTTCAAAATACAGGCACACAGTAGTTTACAAACTGTATTTCAAATTGATTTTTGTGTTGTAGCAATCAAAAAGTATAGTAGGAAGATGATGAATATTCAGCAGAATATGTCAACTGTTATGCTGATTTACAATTCAAATCAACAATCTCTGACTTGTACCATATTACAAAGGATATACAAGAACAATACCAAAACACATCCATGAATAATTTGCATGCGTTTTAATAATAAAGGTCAGGGCTGAGATGCTGGCGCATGAGCTGTTTTTCTGTAATTGCATGCATATTAATTTGCCATTTTTACTGAGCTGGCTGATAGGAGGGAATACAAAGGATAGAGATAATGATGGAAACCAAATAAATCCAGAATGTTTACAGCATGTGTATGGAATTGTAAATAAGTCAGAGAAAGGAAAAGTTATTGCAAAAGTTAGTAGAACTCAGCTGCCACTGGTCGGATTTTGATTGAACCTTCAGCGATGATGAATTTTGCTGCTGTGTTTTGTGGCATTTAAAGAATACACACTGACTTGCCTGAGACTTGCCTGAATATTAAAGGTCAAAATTTTAGCTGAAACATATCTGACACCACTGCACCAATTCTTGCTTCATGCATACATCACCAATGCACAGAAACACACCACCAGAAAGAAACACGACATATTTGTGTTTTTTTTTTTTTTTNTTTTTTTTTTTTTTTGTTTTTGTTTTTTTGTTTTCTTTTGTTTTGTTTTTAAAAGAAGAAAAATAGACTCATGCTGCATTCACAGACCTCGAAAGTCAAATTTTTCCCAGTTGGAAGCTCCAACTTCCAACCTCAAACCATTCCAGTCGAATGAATCAAAAAAGCATAGCTGAACACCAATAAACTTGGAGAAAGAAAAACTTGAAGCAAAAAAGAAAATGGGAATTTTTGAACATGTATTATGTCGGCACTGTGCACTGCAAAACTGTTGTCTCCTCTCAAACTTGTAAAAGCTAGCCTAACGCTGTGAACACACATGAAGCTTCAGCTCAGCTACTGCAGACAGAAATGGCTCCGTGCAATAATAAATATTCAGATAAATAAAAAAAAAAAAGTGATTCTGAGAGTTGATTCTATGTGTAGTGGCCTGGCTTTTGTCTATGGTGGCCATGGCCACCACAGGCCATGGCTCCGCCACTGCTGTAGGCACAGTGGTGCGATGAAGGAAGGCAAACTACTGCTATTGGAGCTAGTGGATTCACTTTGCTAGTACATTACAACAAGGAAATACTTTAAAAAATCTTTTCTAATATCAGTCCTGAAGAGAGTTTATAGCAACCATTTCATAATAACACCCGGCTGACTTATCAAAGGACAGATCACGACATTATTTACACGCAGATGTTGGATGCATGATTACCCATGAGCCTCTGGGGCTCTACGGCATGCAGATGGACGCTCAGCACGTTCATGAATGAGAACCAAAGTCTGAGGCTAAACTTTAAATTAAACTCATGATTAATGGCTGCTCAGCAGTAAATGATATCAGAGAACAGAAAAGTAGTGGATGTTACAGGAGTTTTATTAGAACAGAAGAATAAACCAGTTTTACAGGAATGGGTGCTGGAGAACTAAATGGAGCTAAAGAATCATTTGTTGATCCATAAGGTTTTGGTATTGGGCAGCAGAGTAATGAGAAGAACCTGAGAAATTGAACAGAAATGACCCAACAGAGGCCATATTGGGGACGAGTGAGACTTGGGGGAAATCAACAGACTAAAACCTTCTCATCTTTAAAATGTAGACCAGCAGGAGCAGAAAGGTCACTTTTCATGTTGTCTGTACAGATGGAAAAATGAGCAAGGATGGCGTGGACAAACAGTGGCTGAGATTGAATGATTTAAGTGGCTGTAAAGACCAACCAAATACAAAATGGGTTATATTATTTAGGTCTGATGCATTAAGAAGTGAAGAATAATACCAGAAAAGAGGCACAGAAACCTTTGCTTGGCCANTAGGTCTGATGCATTAAGAAGTGAAGAATAATACCAGAAAAGAGGCACAGAAACCTTTGCTTGGCCATATGTTGGTTATCGTACAGCAGCGTGATGGAAACAGATGTAAAGGAGCCAGCAGGGGTTATGCTGAAGCAATGCGAGCCTGAAGCACCATAAATATAATGAAACAGCTATTCTGAACAGAAAAAAGATGACCAACAACACATAAAGCGACTGAGTGCCGTGCTGGAAACATTAAACAGGAGAAAATCAAGCAGCTGAGGGCAGAGGCGTCTGCATCTGTCAGCGTTAAATAGTTTATACAGACAGCAGGACATGTCCAATATACAGGTAATAGAATGAATCTACACACACAATGAAAAGAGGTGAATGAGAATAAACAAGCAAATNATATACAGGTAATAGAATGAATCTACACACACAATGAAAAGAGGTGAATGAGAATAAACAAGCAAATGATGTTTGAATGAATATGGATCAGATCTCATTATGACTCCAGGTGCTTTCTTTCAGCCATGTGTGAATTTGTTCCCTTTAATTAGTCTGTCAGGATGTGAGGAGATTCCAGCTCGGCTTTAAATACGCGACACTTTTCATCTAGGCAGAAAGTGGTTTGGTGCCAAACACTGAATGTTTTTGCTGAATATCATTACAAATTAATGTCCGTCCATATCTCTGCCATCTGCTCGGGTAGTTTCACTGTTTTTTTGTTTTTTTTTAAAGGGATCAGAGGAAGCAGGAATAGACCAAAGGATAAAATATCAAAACAAGTGTGAGCGTTTGCAGTCTATCACTTGTATCCATTTGTTATTGAGGGTTATGAAAATATTAAATTGCCTCCAAGCTGTCAGTTAACTCTAATATTCTCCCTCTGAGGAAGCTGGAACATGTTAAATTTATTGCAATTTAATTAGAGCTACACAGGAGAAAACTCGACGTTCAGCAAACCACTATGGATTACCAGAAGGAACATGGAAAGGCAGCGGTAGAATATATCAACTATATTACAGTACAAGAAAATCCTGAATGAATATTAGTCATATCTGCCACCTTGCTTTGTATTTAAGGTCCTGTTCTTGTGCCATCTTTGTCAGCACTGTAAAACTCGGAGGATATAGCATGTTTGTACTTTTTTGTTTCAGCAATTTCCGCATGTTTCTCGTACCTGATGGCCAAATTGATTCTGATGCGTGAATGTGATCCGTCTTAGAGGCCGTTTTTCATGCAGCTACTCTGAGGCTTCGGTGTGAAAGATCCCAGAGAGAACGACCTTTCCAAGACCTACCAAAATCTGTTAGTGTCTCCAGCCGTTAAAAGCCTTGTAAAATAATAATCCATCACTGCTACTTTGGAGCATGAACGAAGACCAGGAGCTTTGGAGGAGCTTTAATCTGCAGTTCTTGACTCGATTTCTTCTCCAGAGTAGAACAAAAGCAACTGGTTTCTACAGTCTCAAATCTATTGCTGCGAAATGTTATTTATATATATGTATATATATGTCTAGGGGTATGATTCTCGCTTGAGATGCGAGAGGTCCTGGGTTCAAATCCCGGACGAGCCCCCAAATCTGTTACACCCTCAGTGATGCAACAAATTAATGGAGAAATGCAAGAGAAATGTTAGGTCCAATCATTTATTTACAAAATAAAGGAAACAATGGATAGTGGCATGTTGAATCTGGACAAGAAGCAGCAACACAGATGACCAAATGGAGTGCAGCGATGGAGAATCCCATCTAACTGGAGTATGCGGTGATCTTTTAAGCTGTAGGTAGAAGCAATTGGGCCCAGATGCCTCTACTCAGCTGATGAGCATGGCTCCACCTCCTGATACCTGGACACAAATGAATAGGGAGAGCAACCAAGCCAACAGGATATGACAGCATATATATGTGTGTTGTGTGTGTGTATATATATATTATGAGGTATAGATGGGTAAATAATGTTTAACTGCTTATGAATATATGGTTGTTTGGAAACTATGCTTATATTTATCTGTAAATCTTTGTTGATGTCTATTTATAAGCGTTAAGCTGGTAAATATAATGAAACAAGCAGGAAACGATAAGAGATGAGTTGCAGAAATATGTAGCAGGTAGGCGTTAATAAGTTGTAGTTCATCTGACTCATTTTCAGAAAATATTTTTTTTCTTTTTGACTATATTTGTTTTGTTTGTTTGTTTGTAGTGTCATGTCTGAATGAAATGAAATGTGGATGAATCTACCCTAGGTGCTTCTTGATGATGCATTAAGGACATCAGGATGTTGGCATTTGGAAAATTGTTGTCGGTGTCATGTATGCAGGTCATATTTGTTGGGCTTAAATATGTAAAACCACTGGCATAGTCCTTGAAAGTCACACCAGAAAATCACATACAGTTGATATTTAAGTGAAAAGGAGAAAATCAGGATAGCGAAAAACACAGATTGTGTGTTTTACAGTTAATGACTATGGTGAATTTACACAGAAGCTTCCCTCTGGAGCTCAGCTTAATAAACTGTTTTCATAACGCCTCAGCTGACATCTAAACAAACGACACGTGACAAGTGTCGCATTAATTCTGCAAATTCCTCAAGCTGACACAACAGTAACTGCCAAAGCTTCGTTTGTGTTTAAGTAACGTCTGTTCACAGCAGCCTGCAGGCTCCTTTATTTCAAGCAAACAGGCAACGGCGAATTGATCAGTATGCAGTAACCTTTAGTCTCACAGAATTGCAGTGTGAGGAGAAAAAATGTAGATTAAAGCTGATGGAGAGGCAGGAGGGCAAGAATATAAGACAGGTTGAAGAAAATGAAAATATATGTAATTAGTGTCAGTGGGTAAAATGTAAAGTGAATAAAAGAAAGTGGAAAAATCAGAGGGAAGGATGGTAAAGGACATGCCTGCTGTGCTGAATATAGCTTTCAATCCATGAGCGCAAGATAACAGCACATATGTGTGAATGTCAGAGTGTAGGTGTATGTAATGAGAGGCCTCCTGTGCGGCAAATAAGAAACTGATGAGTAAAAACCTTTGGATATAGCTGAAACCTACAGAAAATAGAGGGAGTTGTGGTTTGGGGAAGTGTTTTAGAGGAAACAGTTCTGGAGGTAGATGCATATGTAACCAGTAGTTTCTGCCTCTGTGGTGTGTTTTGGATGTTGTGTGAAGAAAGGAAGGGTTGCAGGGTTTCTTGGGAACTAATCTCCATATTCTGTCAAGGAAATCAAATAAAAATCCTCCATAATAATAACCACCAGCTCCTGCTCTCCCACAGAGAAATGCAGAAAAAGGGGAGAGGTAGGGCGGAACCAGAACCCAATAGGGTGCCCCGAAGAAAAGGAAGGTGCAGTGGCTAACAGTCAGGTTACATTAATATTACAAAAAGGACAGATTTTCTGATTATATAAACTTATACAGGTAGATAGATGACCTACATGTCCTAAATGTTGTATGAAAACTCAGTCAGGTCAACTGGATTCAACTTTTTAAATTCTGTAACATTTCACCATTCATCCAAATGGCTTTGTCAGTCAGAAATGAATGCACAGAAGGAGGTTAAACCTCCAGTATACAGTAACTATGGTGTCAAATCACAACTAACTTTCATTCAAATTAAATAGATATTATTCATTTTTTTAATGTGTTATGTAAATTGCATGATTCAAATTTAAAACAATAAATTTCAACTTCTAATTTTTAATAATACATACAGTTTTTAATAATACATACATTAATACTCAATACATGTCCTAAAGGGTTTTCTAGAGGGCAGAGGCTGGGGAGGGTTTGGTTTGTGGAGATGCTAAGTTTTCTCAGAGAGCAGCAGCTAAGATAAATGTCCTTCAGGTCAGAAATCTGTGATCCTGTCATATGTTGTGCAGTCTTGATTGCCTACTGTGGAACTTTCCAGTCTTCTGTGTGATTGCTGCTGCTAAATGCTTCTTCACCATGCTTAGATCTGACCTGAGAACAGTAAGCCAGAGCCAGATGATCTTAAAGCCTCGGTCTTAATTAATTAAAGGTTAAAAAGGTCTTCTTTTTTTAAAAAATTTAAATTTTTTTAAATATTTCTTTTCTCTTTGCTTTATTTTGTTTTCATATATTATGCTGTTACACATTTTAAAAATAATATTTAATTAAAATAACTCATTTTAATTATGTTATTTATTATCAAAAGACAACACAGGTAGACAGGAAAGACATCATTTACTATTTTTTTCCCCGTGTATGTTACATAATAATCGTAAAACAGTGGAGAAAAAAAAAGATCTTCTGCATTTGTCGAAGGCCTTCAGCCTCTTCCTCTTCCTCACAAATCTCCACCAGCCTGAAAAATATTTGGAAGAAATCAATCCGTTATTAGGGCAGCGAGGCTTTAAGGGGCTCAGCCGTGATAACTGATAAAGCAACGCTAACTCCTCTTTGTGCAGGACAGAGAGGAGATACTGGAAATGGTTTGGAGAGAGAAAGAATAATCCATTAAATGTTCTCGTTTCTAGACAGTCATGTTTTTAAAAGTTGTCCTCCATGCTGTTATTTCGGTTCCATTAGAGATTAATCATCTCTTATCTTCAATTAAGAAGTTGAGGAGGGAAGAGTCAGGGTGCTCTTAAAGCATGGCGCTGAGGCTGGAGTGCAATCTGATAAATATTCTGATAAACATCAGCTCAATCTTATATCTTCTTACTCTGTCCCAGTTCTTCTGTCTCGTCTTTTTGCTTAAAGCCATTGCCGTACAATTTTCTGCTGTACAGTGAATCTGGACGGTCACAGCACGAGCCATCAGTGACATTTTATTCAGGTGTTTGAGGATTTCCATGCAATGTGATGGTAACTAATGATAAGCACAAACCGTGATGTTCAGGAGAGAATTGGTTACGTGTCTAACAACTCAGGCATGTGGTTGTGCCTTTATTATCAAACGAGGTTGTGTTGAGCCCAAGTCGTTTGCATGCTTATCTACAACAACCATGTGGAAATGCTCGCTCTGTTCATTGGTCAAATGTATGAGGGAAGTGAGAAAATTAAAATAGGAAGGTGATGTATGCCAGTAACGATGACAGAAATGGTTAATGTTACTGCATGTTATCATTATTTGGGTAATTTATCCAAAAAAAAAAAAAAAAAAAACATGTTGCTTCGCATTATGTGAAAAAGTTGTGCTGCCTTCAGATGGCCGAACAGGAGAATGTTGTGCATGTTAAGGTCATATAATCAGGAAGAAAAAAAAGCAAAGAAGAAAAAAAAAGCAGAAAAATAAATTGAAAAGAAAAAAAAGGAAAAAAGACTAAAAAAAAAGAAAAAAGGTTTTACAGTCACATTGAGGAGGTTCCTTACACAACTTTGACATGTCATGACATCGTTTTGAGACTAATCGAGACAATTTCAGAACTAGTTTGGATTAAGAACATGTCCCAAACGAATCGCTCCAGAGTTTGTTCTATCCGTTATTTTTTGGTCTGCATCCGAGCGAAACAGTCACGTTATGAAGCTGGCATAGAAAACGACAAAAACAATATAAATCCATAAAGTCCCAGGCTTGATGGTTCAACTAGAAGAAGGCAGCATTTTCTCCACAGCAGTTTACTTCATGTATTGTTTTCAGTGCCACACAGTTAATGTTAATTGATTTTAATGAGCTGTTCAGTTGAGGCAGGTATCAAATTTTTTTTTGCAGATGTTCTGAATTACCAATCCCACGCATGAACAGAACAAAGTGAGTCATCAGATTGTTCATTCGTTCAGTCTGACTCTCTTATCTCCTGAATGCTGTAGGTGGGTTGGATAATTAGCAGGCTAATGTCTGTGATCTAATTACCGATGTGATTGAATTGAGACTCTACAATGAGAAACATCTCCACGGCTGCTGGCATTATAAACTGTAGGTGGGCTGGATAATTAACTGCTATGTGACTGGAGATCTTTTCCCTCCCACAGAGCATCATGACAAAACGTTAGGTCTTTTAAAAGCACCAGAGAAAAACGTTACTGCTTCATAATGAGATGAGTCTCCGTTCAACCCCAACAGTCTCATCTCACGGAACAATCATAGTCAAACAGGAAGTAGTGCTGCGTTCGTTTAAAACTCAGAATTTCTAACTTCCAACCAGGAAAAGAAAGGAAATACCACCTCAAGTCGGAATTCTGACTCTAAGTCTGACAAGTTTTCCCAACCCTGAGTTCAGATTGCTGTCATTTCAACATGGCTGCTCAGACCATATTTACAAATGAAATGTTTAGAAGCATTGTCTTCAGATCAGTCTGCATACAGACACATTAACTGGTTAAACATATAACACTGGCAGTAGTTGTTTTGAAAAGATAAATCTAACTAGAATCTTCTGTCTGTGGCACCAGTATCTCTAGAACCCGGTACCGTATGAAGTTGAAATTCGGCAGGTTCATTGCTCAGAACCCAAGGACATGAAGTGTCACATGCGAAGTTGTTTGGATGAGCAGTTCTCGAATTGAACTATGCTTGTAAAAAGTAGTCCACGCAACAGAAGACACTCCTGGCGCAGCAGCATATGCTCTGGTTCAGTGGCACGGTCTGAACCCGACCCCCGTACAGCAAACAAAGCTAGCTCCCATGCAAGTTCCTTTAGTTTTTAACTGTGTGTTACTGGTCTTATGAACTGAATTGTCTCGGCCGGGTTCATGCTGTATGTATGTTGTATGTGTATGCATGGATGTTTTATGCACTTTATGCAGTATGTACTTGCACTGTATGCAGTTTGCACATCGGAGCCTAAGACAAGNTTATGCACTTTATGCAGTATGTACTTGCACTGTATGCAGTTTGCACATCGGAGCCTAAGACAAGTTTCCCTTTGGGACAATGAAGTACTTCTTATCTTATGAGGATGTACAGAAGTTGCTCATAAATGCTAAATTGCAGCTTCTTTTGGACAAAAGTTTTCATGGAGATGTCCATGTTGTCTCCCATCGTAAATGATGTAATTCTGAGTTATGCCTTCCCAGTTTCAAGGTTCAACAAACGCAGCACAAATCAAAGAAAAGCTGCTGTTTGAGCTTTTGAGTCGATTCTTACAGAGAACCTTTATGTTGTATTTGAACTGTAGAATAGAGCTGGACATTACTTTTGCTGTGAATCTTGCTTCTTCCTGTCATATTTTATTGATTGTACCACGATCTGACACACATCTAGCTTAGCACTGACAAATGAAAATAATCTTTGTAAAAAGCATCACTTTTTTATTTTCATCAAACAGGATTTTGGAGTCAAACAATCTTCTGGATTTTTTTTTTTTTTTTTNTTTTTTTTTTTTTTTTTATGCCATGTCACTCAAACTCACTGACATCACTGTTATTCACCAAACGTTATTCACCATTACATTACAGAACCATTACATTATTATAGTTACACTGACAACAGTTCAGCTTAACTACAAATCTTGCCAGAAAAGGAACCAAACCACCGTAAAACCTCAAGTCCTTAAAGATTAAATATGATATTCAGTGAGCAGTTACACATGAGCAGCCAGAATATGAAATTGTGGTGATATTCTGTATGTCAGCTGAAAAAAGCTGAAGACATAACAAGGCGTGACCAGATTCATCACGAGTCTGTTCACTCATGCTCTTAAAAAAAAAAGATAAACATAGCTATTTTGTTTTTTAAATGGAAAATATAATGCNTCACTCATGCTCTTAAAAAAAAAAGATAAACATAGCTATTTTGTTTTTTAAATGGAAAATATAATGCCTCAAGTTTAGAACATAAATTACAAATGCATATAGAGTTGGATATTAAGATTTATCAATTCTAATTTACATTCTTCTGCTTATTGATTGTTACTGAATCGTGGTTCTGATTCATGGTGATTTGAAAATGAAAAGAAACAAAATGTGGAAAGCAGAAAACACGTTTATTTTCAGCAGATTTAGGCGACTCGCGTCTTCTTCTGGATTCTGGGGTTTTATAATCATCGCTGAGGACATTAAAACTGCTGCAGGAATTCTATATCCATTTTCTGGCTTGTATGAAAGGATTTTGGTGCAGGTAATACATTTTGCNCTGCAGGAATTCTATATCCATTTTCTGGCTTGTATGAAAGGATTTTGGTGCAGGTAATACATTTTGCTTCATAAATAGGGACTTTTGCACTGCAGCGATGCGTATGAGTTCACGCTCCGGTCTGCCTTGATGTGTGTTAACATGCAGAATCACTGATGTAAGAATCAATAATCAAATAGCTTCTTGTATATTTGATTTTATCTGCTTCTGCATCAAGGACACCTTTGTCAAGACAAGGAGACAATAAATGAAGACAAGTCAGTTTTGATGAGTTGTAAGCAGTCGTTTTTGCTTATGCTGTTAAAATTTCACTTTCAGCATCTGAGGATTGAGTTGCTGCTGCATGATCAATGCAAAAAAAAAAAAAAAAAAANAAAAAAAAAAAAAAAAAAAGATATGCAGCAGTGCACATGTATGATGGCGACTGCAGCTCTGTTGTGACAATGTCCACCTTGAGTTGCAGGGGGAGAGGAAAAAAAATGCAACTTTGATCAACTTTTCCCATTAAAACTCGACCTTTGCTTCGAGCTACTGCAGAGACGATGGTGTGTTTGATAAACACACACACACCTCTTCTGCTCCTCATCCTCTCTATCAGCGTCACACTGATGAACTGTATTAACACATGGAGCGATTTGTTTTACTTTCAGACTGGCTGTTTCCATTATATCCACGTCTCCTTCACACTATCTCCTGGATTATCGAGCTTTCTCGCTCTGATTATCTCTCTGCTTCCCAGCACGTCACAATCCACCTGTCAGACCAACACAGATTAGCATTTCAAAAACACATTAGCTGTCTCTGTATGGAGGGAAGGAGGTGACAGGCGGCGTCAGTGCTACTGCCTGTGTTAAAAGCTTCACTGTTCAGAGACGTTTGAAAAGCCAGCAGAAGAAGATCCCAGCTGGCGGCAGGGAGGAGAAAGTGGTTATTAAGTCAGGATGCAAAGAAAAAGCAAAGTGAATTGGATATGGAGGCTTTTGAGGGAACTACAAATTGTAGAAAACTAGAAGACTTTAGCGTTCGTGACCGTTTTATTTCCCTGCTTTTCATGCGTTTCCGTGTTGTTTGAGTCTTCTGAACCGCAGGAAAGGAAGATAATACAGTCTCCTAGTAATGATTCTACATTCAATTTCATGAAAAAGCATATCTAAAGCTGTGTTAGAATAGACCTGTCCCTTAGATTCTATCAATTGTTTGCGCAGTTACAAATTAAAGGACCATACCAAAGGATTTCCATGTTTGCAATAAATACTACCTGCATACACACCACATTACTGCCAACCATTTTCCAAAATATTAAACCATATATTAGTTTTCCTGTTATTTTGTCAAATCCCCTATCTTTCAAAATCAAATGTTCAGATGATACACTCACCTTAAAATTAAATTTTTCCTGCTAATACTTATGCATGATTACCAGGGACTATATTCCCTGGTGGAGACATACATTTTCATTCTTGTAGCTCTATGTCGGACCAATTAGTATTTAAGTAAGTTTGCAGGAAGTATTTATTGGGCTCAAACGTGCAAAATCACTGGTATGTCCTTTAAAATACTTGACACAAATTCACACCATTTACATACATATTACAAAATGGAAATGAGCCAAGATAAGTGGCAAAAGGGTGTATGTACTGTATGTATGTCGAACCTGGAAAGTTTGTCAAACGTAGGCAGTCGTGACTAAAAGCACAATACCAGAAAAATGAACCTTTTACAGCTGCTAACCTGTAACCTTTGTAACCTGCTGTCTGCAGTTATCTCGCTGTCTCCAGTAAAAACCTAACCACTAAAGAAAAACACCCATACCTTCATTAATATTTCCAACTTTTCAGTCTGACAAAGTGACCATATGCAGAGATTGTTACAAAGACATTAATTCAACATTTACACTTTTTTTTAGTATTTACAATTGCTGGAACCAGGATATTAATGCCTTTCAAGTCCATCTCTGTTCCCTGTTTCCATTTACAAAATGTACAGTAAAGACAACAGAGTGAATTGTTTTTTTTTTTTTTTTTTTTGCTTTCCACGTGTTGTGGAGCTGCCGCCGCCATTGTAGTGTCTGATTGGCTCAGAGTGAAGTCTTGGGGCGTGGCAGCTCGCCGCCATTTCACTGCTGGCTCATCGCCGACGTCACGACTCCGGTTAGATGAAATACTCCTTTGTGTTTTCACTGGAAACGTTCAGGGAGTCAGCCTGGCTGTTGAAGGGAACCTCTGGACAGTCCTCAGGTTTGACTCCCTTCACGTCCTGGTTCTGATACGTCTCTTTCCTCCGGTATAGAAACCTGGCAGTTATCGCCAGACCAGATACAACCACAAAGATCACCACTGCTATGACACCTGCAAGGAAAAAGAACTTTATTTTGTTGGAAATGTTTCGTCAATTTCTGATGTTGGTCACTGATTTAACCTTTTAGTTCGAGTTTTGAGAGTTCTTGAAGTCGAAACGCATTATCTTCCTGTCCTGGAGAAGCATTTTAAAGCATCAGGGACTCTTTTGAACACCTTTTTCTTAATATGAGAGCTACGCTAATATAATAAGAAATCCAAAATAGTGCAGAAATCAATTTAATACCACATTACAGTTTAAGTGACCTTGCATTTTAAGGTAACGGCAAAGTGTTTCTCCATCAGCAAGTCACTTTCAGGGGTTTAATTAGGTGAGCTGGCCTTTGTGCGCTGAAACAGAATCAGGCCAGTTTAATGGACAGTTTAAATGACTTTTCACGGGGCTTCGCCTTTCCATCTACATACTTATAGACTGAACCTTTTCACTCTGCACTTTGAATCAATCTGTGCTGGTGGAGCAGCAGAGTTTTAAACGACTTTTAAATGGATTCTTGTCCATCACATTTTGGTCTTTCTTGAAGTACAACATCTGTCTGCATTTCTCTTCACCCCATTGAAGGCGGTGTACGCTAAAATTGCTGTCATTTTGTTCAAGGGACAAATAAATGGAGTAATTCCTATCGACGTGCGGCATTTCCTGTTTCATTTGCTCTTTGTAGTTTTCATTCGTAAATATTTACTGGTGATTTTACACATTTGAGACAATAAATGCAACCTGCACACGTTTCATTCCTGCCAAATTTTCCAAAACATACTACTGGAGTGTTACATTTTAGATTTGTTTTTCCTACCTTCCCGACTACAAATGGTTTCAGTTCATTCCAGCACTCTATAAGAATCAACTTGTAGAGACTTGAAATGTGATTGAGATAATTCATCAAAACCAAAAAAAAAGAAAACGTTCTTATTCTTTGTGGAATTAACTTAATTTAACTTGTCTCTGCCAAGGAATATAGTCCCAGGAGAAGAAGAGTTTTACCCAGAAACTAAAAATGATGGTCTTCTATATTTGGATATACATGTTAACAGGTGAAACATTGAATTTACAGTGGATTTATCACCTGAACATTTGACTTTGAAAGATTAGGGTTTGGCAAAATAACAGCAAAACTAAAATACGGTCAGCAACCTAACATGTATGGCAGTAGTATTTATTGGACTCAAACATACAAAGTCACCAGTATGGTCCTTTAATAATGTTGGTATTATGACAGTGAATCAGGCTTCTGAAACATGGTGAAACAGTTCAGTACCTCCAATCAGAGCCGAGTCAGTCCTGATGGCATTGACTAAAGGTTGACCTGACCCCACAGAACCCGACTCTTCTACAGCAGAGGAAGAGAAAAACGAGCGATGGAGGAGAAAACGAGGAGGGACACGAGAGCAAAATGAAGCACAGGAAAAAGAAAATCAAAAACCCAAAGCACAAAACAGGAAGACAGGAAGGAGGAGAGGAAACAAAAAGCAGCAGCAAAATGAAGTGGGAAAAGAGAGATGAAGGGGAAAAGGGAGAAAACATTAGGAAAACAACAGGATTTTTTTTTTTTTAATGTAAACAAGATGAAGGGGAAAGAGGGAGACAGGAGAAAAACTCAGACAAGATCACAGCATTTCAGCGCTCAGAGGACTCTATTAAAATGACCCCCTGAGGAAAGACAACAGCAGAAACTTCCTCTCTGTTCCAAATGAATGAACTTATCAACCACACTGTCATTAGTCTCCTCAACAAGGAGGACAATGAATATGATTAATAAGCCCCTTATGAGTTTGAAAAGCAGCTCTAGATTACATACAAAGCATAAGAAAAGATAATAGGAAATGCCTGCTGCTTTAAGATAACTTGTAGTATCGTAGCTCTGTGCAACTTTCCCTATTTTGTTAACGCATCAAATTTGAAAAAAGGGTCAGGGTTCCTCTTTTGTGTGGAAAAGATGTTTCATAAGGTTGTCATTAACTTTCAGCATCTGCTCTGAAAAATATGCATTTTTCTTTGTTTTTTTTATCAGTCTTTCATGTCAACACAATACTTAACTACCTTGTAAGCTCATGACCAATTGCATGATAAAAAGAACTCTGTCCCATTAGTCAACATGCGCACTACAGCTGGAGTCGAACAAAGTGTTAGCAGAAGCAAAAAGCTGGAAGTTAGAGCCTGTTATTGCTACATAATGAGGGCGTTTGGACTTTGCAAGTTAAACCAAAGGTGCTTTAATGAGGCACATTCCAGGCTGACGCCATTGAGGTGTTGTTGCTTTGTCACAGCTGTATGGCAGACAAATAGGGTCATAAAGATCTGAATTTAAATTAACACTGAATTTAAAGCCACAAATTCAGATCTCAAAATTCAAGTTGCGGATATTCAAAATGCAATATTCAGGTTGCTCAAATTCAGTTTGAAAAAATTCAGATTGAAATTATTAAGATTAAAAAAACTCAAACTGCATATATACATATACAAAAAGGTTTATGCCGATCGTGGCATTAACCACAACTCTATATGCAGACAGATGGAAAAGAAAAGAAAAAAAATTTAAAAAAAAAATCAGATTGAAAAAAAAATTTGGTTTGAAAAGATTCAGATCTGAATTTGATTGAAAAAAATTCAGATAAAAAAATCAGACTGAAAAAATTCAAATAGAACATCTGGGATACCAAGGATAGGCAATCAAATTAGGCTGCAGTCGATCCTACGTTTGGCTGACAAACTTGTGTTCTGCCGTAATTTCACAGTAGAAGAAGAATTCGAGCAATGGTGGCCAACAATGGGTGCATTTATTCCACTTTATTACTGTCAATGTCTAATTAAATTGCATTTAAATATGAAAGGACACTGTTAATTTGTGTAAAAAAGCCGACTCCTCCTTTCTTACCTGACAGGTGGTGCGTGTTTTCTGCTGCGTAGGGATTGGCTGAAGTGGAGGAGCCACAGTTTNCTTACCTGACAGGTGGTGCGTGTTTTCTGCTGCGTAGGGATTGGCTGAAGTGGAGGAGCCACAGTTTGATTGGACCAATGGGCCGGTGATGAGGACGGGGCTGGTATCCGGGTAGAGCAGAGCCGCTTTCAGAGGGCTGATGGAGTTAAAGTGAACCGCCGACAGACAGCCGGTAAAACCCAGAGAGGCTATCCTACTCAGGTCTGGATCCAAGTCTTCAGATTCTAGAGAGAGAAAAATTTATATCAACGTTCTAAAAAGAATTAAAGGAGCATACTGGTGATTTTGCATGTTTGAGCTCAATAAATACAACCTGCATCCACATTACATTACTGCCACCTATTTTCCAGCAGAATTGTTTTTCCTGCCTTTCAGCTAGCACACTATTAAAATCAGCCTATAGAGACCTGAAACGTGCTTCAGATAAATAATCCATCACAGCAAAACAAACATCATTCTTCATTTTTTTAATCGGAGTTCCTTAATTAACCATTCCAACATGGAGCTGCATGGAAGAAAATGTACGATCTCTCTGCCAGGGAATTTAGTCTGAGGAGAAGATGGCATTTACAGACAAATTAAAGGACCATACCACCCATTTTTCATGTTTGAGCCTAATATATTCAATTTTCATACATGTAAGGTTACTGACAATCATTTCCCAAAGCATACTAGTAGAACGGTGAATTAAAAATGTTTTTCCTACCTTCCAGACCTCCATTGGTTTCACTTCATTCTGGTACGCTATTAAAATCAACTTGTTGATACTTTAAACGTTCTTGGGATAGGTAATCCATCATCGCCAACAAGATGTGTATTCACGTTTTTTTTGAAGTTTCATAATTTTAGTATTTAATCGCAATAAAAAGTGTGGAGTGAATGTATGCCTCCACCGGGGAATATAGTTCCAAAAGAAGACCTGTGTTTATCGAAAAATTTAAAGGACCGTGACTTCATAATTTTATGTAACTATTAAGCAGGTGAAACATTGATTTTTAAGGTGGGTATATCTCTTGAATATTTGATTTTGAAAGATTAAGATATTTTGCAAAATATCAGGAAAACTGAAATACAGTTTTATCCTTTAGCAAAAATAAGAAAAAAACTAAAATAGGGTTTTATGTTTTGGAAAATGGTTGTAACATGTATGCGGGATATATTTATTGGGCTTAAACACACAAAATCACCGGTATGCTCCTTTAAAGAGACACAAATGACCAAACTAAGGCCTTTTCACACTTTCCTCCTCAGCTACAGACATTACTGGGTTTCTATCACTCCAGAAGACAGATGTGCACACTTCCCTCTATCTGTTCACGTTACTGACTTAAACCCCTCCGTCTTCCTCCTCTCCTCGTCCACAGCAGCGTAAACAGCAGCTGTGGAAGCGACATCAGCGGCTGTTCGGATGACTGAGAGGCGACGCTGGTTTCGCCGGGACAGATCTGCATGTTTATGAGAGCAGCTGAAGTAGTGTGACAGCAGGCAACATTACTGCAGCTCGTCTCGCAAATATACCTCATCTAGCTTCCTTCGTCTCCCTGTCCCCTGCCCACCTCCCATTCCAGATCCATTAGTTAGGCTGATGGATGACAGGGTTGGCAGGGAAGGACGGGAAATCTCCTTCCTCGCTGCTTTCCTGATCCTGATCTGACTCCCTGCCTGCTCCGGTTTGACAGATGGGGTCACATGATGACATGACCAGGTTAAGATATCGTGTTACTCTCTGCTGGAAGAACAACTCAAATTCTTTACCTGATTGAAACGATAACGACACAAAAAATACTTACTAAAAAACATAGTAAAATTTAATAAAAGTACTCAAGAATATTCTCTCTATTTAATTTTTTTAAAAAAAATCTGGAGATACTAGGTTTTTCACCTAACAGTATGGAAAAACCTTTCATCCAGTTTTAGAAGTTTGAATGCTTGTACCTGATTTTAACAATAACAAAAATTAATTGTGACATCATAGTCAAGAAAGGCTGAAATACAAGGTTTTTACAACAGCGAGCTTATTTGTGCTTATGTCATTAAATGGATCTCATACAGTGACTTTGATTACAAGTAATTAACTATTTTTGCTTTTTAAGCATGTTTGTTTTTAGCCTACTTGGATTCTTTCATAATTTTTTAAATCAAATGTCCATGTTTTTATACTCAGATTTTCTTGAGATTATTATTTTTTTACGAAATAAAAAAAAAAAACAAAACAAAAATAACAAGCCGTGTCAACTTCCACCTCCTCAATTTCAGCATATTGTCATATATTCAAGCCTCATTTTGTTCCTCAGGTGAAATAATCACAGTATTTATGAATTATGTGGGCGTATCTAACTTCACTTTATAAAAAAAAACACTTTTCTGTTTACCTGTTGGAGCAAAGAGCTCCAGCTACATTTATATCTTCAAATCTTCCTGAGAAAAGCACTAAGAGGATGTCAGAAGACCAGAAACCTCACAGCTCTTATTTAAATGAATCTGAGTGTTTTTTGCGTGAAAAGGTCTGGTGTCTCTGCCTTTCCTGCCTCCATACTTACCCTGCACTCTGCCCAGCACTACAGACTTAACGCCTTTCAATTCCCCATCAGCCGTCAGGTTGAAGTCTTCTCTGGCATTTTGGTCGATCTGAAAGAACAAAGACATTTCCTTTATTAGTCGAGAGAATTTTTTTTTCTTTTTTTTTTGCCTCATGAGAATGCTTACAATATACATTTTGTCATGAAATTTTGAAAAATGGTTCATTGTTGACAGCAGCAGAGTTCAGCGTTTAAGCCTTTAAAGGACCATACTGGTCATTTTGCATGTTTGAACCTAATATATTCAATTTTCATACATGTAACATTACAGTCATTTCCCAAAGCATAATACTGGAACGGTGAATTAAAAATGTTTTTCCTACCTTCCAGACCTCCATTGGTTTCAGTTCATTCTGCTATTAAAATCAACTTGTTGATACTTGAAACGTTCTTGGGATAGGTAATCCATCATCACCAACAAGACGTGTATTCAGGTTTTTTTTAGAAGTTACGTAATTTTAGCGTTTAAGCGCAATAAAAAAGTGTGGAGTGAATGTATGCCTCCACCAGGGAATATAGTTCCAAAAGAAGACCTGCATTTATAGTAAAATTTAAAGGACCATGACTTCATAAGGCTGCATAACTATTAGCAGGAGGAACATGGATTTTTAAGGTGGGTGTATCATTTGAATATTTGATTTTGAAAGATTAAGAGATTTTGCAAAATATCAGGAAGGCTGAAATACAGTTTTATTCTTTGGGAAATGATTATCAGTAACATAACATGTATGAAAATTCAATATATTAGGCTCAAACATGCAAAATTGGTAGTATGGTCTTTTAAGTTTTACCTCAGCAGCAGAACTGAACGTTAGATTTGAAACTTTCATTGAAAAAAGCCTGAATAATAATAATAATAATAATAATAATAATTCTGGAGATAATTTTAATGAGGTCTGCTCTGCAGAGAGCCTTGCCGTGTGGCAGTGGAGAAGAAAGCAGCAGGTTTAAGAGGAAACCGAGTCAGAGGATGAACTCAGGTTCAAAACTCCACATTTAATCTTCAAAGCCTACAGAGGTTTCTGTTTTATTTTTATTTTTGTGTGCATATATGAGGTTCTAACACTTGTTGCTCTATGGACCTGTGGGTATTTTTATTTATGGTTGGAAATAATGACAGGATGATACTATACATTTATTTGGTATAAAATGTGCAGCTGACACTCGGTGACAACAGCAGATTCAGTTTCCAGTTACAGGAGGTTCAAGTTAAAAAGTTTCCACTGCAATATATATTTTCCTAATCTCCAAGTCCTCAATTTTCAATTTTCTGATCATGTAAAGTTGAGTTTTTGTGCAATTTTAGCTAATTTTCACTTTCAAAATTGAGAATAAACACTATTCTGGAGTCATTTTTTTCACGTTGCTATGAACTCCTTAAGGTGTTTTCCAACCAGCGTGGGAATGGAGTGGAGTTACCGGAACGTGCCATTCCCAAGGGTCGCCATGGCCACCGTGGTGAATTTACTGCCATCTCATTAACCCAAAGTTACTTTGAACCGATCCGACAAGGAGCTCCACAGAACAAAACGAAAATATAAACAAAAGAGAATATAGTCCACGAGAAGGAGGCTTAGAATGCAAAAACTAAAAATACATGGAGGTATTGGCTCAAACATGCAAAACCACTGGTATGGTCCTTTAAAAATTTGTTCAACATGCTATGTTGCCAAACCTGGCAGTTTTGTGTGGGAGGTTGCAAAAACATTAGTTTCCCTGTTTCCATTGCGTGTGCGTGTGTGTGTGTGTGTGTGTGTTACCTGGATAGACACACGGTCTGCCAGCCTCCTGATGTCAACAGTGTGTAGCTGTGCGTTAGCCAGACTCTTCACTCTGCTACACAACACTTCAGCCTCTCTGCTGCTGTCCAGCTTGTACCTCACCTCCAACTTATCTACACGCACACACACACACGCACACACTTAAAATGTACAAAGTATTTGGAATTAAGTAAAGTACATGTACACCCAAACTGTATATAAATACTTTACTTGAGTAACTGTACTGATGCTGCGTTCACAGACCTCAGAACTCAGATTTTTCTGACTTCTTACTTGGAAAAATGCGTTGNATGCTGCGTTCACAGACCTCAGAACTCAGATTTTTCTGACTTCTTACTTGGAAAAATGCGTTGGAACAGCGCTTGAAGTCGGAGTTCCAACTGGGGAAACTCGGACCAAAATTATCTACCCTGACTTATCAAGTGTGACGTCACTCAACGTGGCGGCACCGTGGAAGCGAGCTTTGTGAATGGAAATGATCAGCTAACAGGCGAATAAAGTATTTTTTCAAAAAAAAAAAAAAAAAANAAAAAAAAAAAAAAAAAAAGGTCAAAATATATCGCCAAGTTAACCATCTATTTTGCATAATACCTATTTGCCATTGATACGTAAGTTTGTGAGTAAATTCATGAAGCTAACCTCGCTAACTGTCTTAACTAGCTGCTGATGCTAATGCTAACTCAACTTTTCCTGTTCTGTTGTGAGTAAATTCATGAAGCTAACCTCGCTAGCTGTCTTGAGGCCAGAATTGTCATGATTTGTTATGTGGTAAATATTTGATTTATTACTGTTTCTTTATATGATATGATTTGGATTGTATTAGAAGCTACATATGGCTACTTTGCATTTTNTTACTGTTTCTTTATATGATATGATTTGGATTGTATTAGAAGCTACATATGGCTACTTTGCATTTTCATAGATGAGCACTTCATAGCTTGTTGATTATTCTAAAGAATAAGCTTGATTAAAGTTACTCACTACTCAAGTAATCTTTTTATAGATACTTTCTTACTTAATTATTTTGGTGAATACTCATACTTACTATTATACTATTATAATAAAGTAACAATACTTTTACTTGAGTACAGTTTCTGGCTACTCTACCACCTCTGCTGAAAACAAATGTATTCTAGAAAACAGCCTTAAGTAAAGAGTTTATGCATTTGTAGTTGTGACTAAAGAGGACGAGAGAAACAAATCGAATCATCTTACCTGCAAGAAGAAAAAGCTCTCAGGGATTTAATTGGACACTTTAGTATAAGTGCTCTTACTCTTATTGGCTGACAGCTACTCAGTCAGCACCGAAACCTTAATGCCTCGCTCTTCATCACAATCATTAAGGCCAGAAAAAATCCATTTACAGCTAATCGAGCAGCAAATAACCATTTTTATTGGGCTAATGAATTCTGAGATTTTCATTTCGTGTTCAGAGTACTTCTTACTACTCTTAAAAGCCAAACTGGAAAACATAATAATTTGACACAAAAGTTTATCGAATACATCAGCGAGTTTTATGATGTTTAAAAAGTACGATGACTTTTATTCCCTCGGCTTCTCTTCTGAGGCGTTTAGTGATAAAAAGTTATTTGGCAGCACTGGATGGATTAAAAAAAAAAAGACGGTGAAAGCTGGAAGACTGAAAGTAGAAAGTGTAAAAATCTGACAGATCCTGATAGATTTGGTGCAGCTGCAAAGGAGAGCGAGACAAAAAAAAAAGAGGAATCATCTTGAGGAAAGAGAAGGAGAAGAAAAGGTGGAGGTCAGGAAGAGAGGCAAACATTTGGGAAAGCGTTGATGAGGAAAATGTTTTGTGAAAATTATCTGAAAGGAGACGAAAAGACGGAAAGGAGAGAGGAAGAGAGGTGAAGAGATGTAATTACAGGGAAGGGGAGGGATGGGTCAAGAAGAGAGTTTGTGGAAGAGATGTAAAGAAGGTGATTGAAAAAGAGGGTAAAGGAGGTCAGGGGGAAGGAGATAATAAAATGAAGCTTTTTCGAAATTAGACACTCGAAACCAAGTGTGAACAACAGAAGAGAAGAGGGAGGAAAAAGACGAGAGGCTCGGCCAAAAGGAGGTGAAATATAATAATATAACAGTATCGCTATTCATCCTCAAATTAAGCATTTTCAAAAATAGCAACGCTTTAAAGTATTTCTGCCTGTTAAAAATGTCTCGTGCATAAATCGTAGCTAAAATTAGCTATTAGCCAAAATTTGGCTTCAGTGGATTGAAATTACCAGAAGCGGGATCATTTTTGCGTGATTCAAATCAGTTTTCAAACCAAATAACAACAGTTATCCAGAATACAAATGACAGACAGTAATTCTGGTGAAATTTGAGCAAACTCAGACATGAAAATATTAGTTTTACAGTTTTTGATTTAAAAAAAAAAAAAAAAAAAAAAAAAAATCAAAAGAATTTTCATAATTTCCCACTAGATGGCAGTGTATGAAATATTTTTATTAACTGTTCCTTGCCTGTACAACTGATTTTTTTTTACTAATAAACTTGCTACCAAAGATGCTATCGCACCACCATCAGGAGAATTTAAAAGTATCAAGTATTTATATTTTTAGGAAACAAGAAGGCACTTAAAATGCAAATATGATTGATTGATGCTATGCTGCTGTTTCTAGGTCATGCTTAGCTGATATGGTTTATATTTTCATGATGTGGCTTATATTGATTGTAGCTATTCATGATCAATTGGAGTAACAGGAGATCTTACATCTAGTGGTGATTATATGAATATTCATTTCTATTCTTATCTGTATTATTATTATTATTATGCTACTGTCAGATTGCTTCTTTTGAATGTTTTAATTCTATTGTTGCTTATCAATTTTTGTATTTTAAAATTGTGGTCCTCAGGAAGATTAGTGACTGCTAAGGAGGGAGCTAATGGGAACTTATAAACAATAAAGATAATAAAGAATTATCTCCATATTTGAGTAAAGACCAAGGCTGCCTGACTTTTTTTTTTTTTTTANTTTTTTTTTTTTTTTAATGGTAAATTTAATCCTATTTTTTTAATTGATATCCATCTCCAGCTTGAACAACCTCCACACAAACTTCTGTATTGTGTTGCTGCGTGGCTCACCGTGCTTGTTGATGAGCAGGCTCAGGTGTTCTCTATGGGAGGAGCTAACGTGGAGCAGCAGAGCTGGACTCTGGCTGCTCCTGAAGCTCAGCGAGATGTTTTCTCCTCTCAGCGGTGCGTCAGAGGAGATGGAGGAGGGAAGCTCGCTGCCGTTCCTGCTTAACTCGTAGGGCTCCTTGAAGGTGTAGCTGACGGACGTTCCTGACTTGAAGCTGGCTGACACCTCTGGAAGAAGAGAGACTGCCATCATCTGTTTTATCAATATTAGGGCTGTTATTTTTATTTAACCTTTATTTATGCAGGGTTAGTTCACTGAACATTGAATGTTCTTTTGCAGGAACTCCCTGCTCACACACATACATTCACACCTGGAAATTCCCAGTACAACCCCAGACTTCTCTGCTGCCGCTGAGCAGCTCCACCAGAGCGTTTGGGGGTTAGATGCCTTGCTCAAGGGCACCTTAGTGGTGATAATGAAGGCGCTGCTCATTCACCTCTCCAACCCTGATTTCTCCTGCCAGTTCAGGGATTGAACCGGCAACCCTTCNCGCTGCTCATTCACCTCTCCAACCCTGATTTCTCCTGCCAGTTCAGGGATTGAACCGGCAACCCTTCAGTCACAAGCTTGCTTCTCTAACCTTTAGGCCACTTCCACCCAGTTATGGATTTATCACTTGTCAATCTCTAACACAAGAAACACAGTTTACCTTATATACTCGACTATAAGCCAATTTTGATCTGCAAATTTAGATTTTTAAAGAAACCCGCATATAAGCCGACCCCCTGATGTTGTTCCATCAATTAATTTGTTTAGCAAATTGCCTGTTTTTCCTGGGTATTGTCATAGTATTCCTCTGATTTTCTGAAAATAATCCACATACTGGTAAACATGATATTTATTTCAGCAGCTGATTACCGTAAATGACGGATCACAGCTTACTGGCCGCCGCAAAATGTGCTGAATCAGATGTTTAGACAGGAAATATCTCATTCTAAGGTATGATTTAAACTATTTTCCATGGGTAGTGGTAATGGTAGTATTTCTACACCTGGAAATTTCCTTCTCTGAGATCCGATTTGAATTACTCGTGTATAAGCCGACCCCAATTTGCTTTGTGAAATTTGGTTTAAAAAAAAAAACAAAAAAAGAAAAAAACTTGGNAAAAAAAAAAAAAAAAAAAGTGAAGGTGTGAAACACTCTTAAATACATTTTCCCATTTATAATATTGCTTATTAAAAGTGGATATTATAATATTTGCACTATATACCGAAAGAAATACAGTATGCTATTAGCTGTGCTTACCTTTGACCTGTTAAAATTTGTTATGTTACGAATCTTAAAACACATCTCTATAGGGCTGCTTTTATGTCAAATGCTGATATTTAATGCTTTTATTGGTCATATTCTTTTATTTTTTCTTTCAACTTTTTATTTTTATATATCTCTTTTTCCTCTTATGTGAAGCACTTGGAGTTGCACATCGAGTATGAATTTTGCTATACAAATAAAGATTATTATTNTCTTATGTGAAGCACTTGGAGTTGCACATCGAGTATGAATTTTGCTATACAAATAAAGATTATTATTATTCCTATTTTGCGTTTCAAGTAGGCTAAAGTCTGTACAGAAAGAAGAAGGTGCATTGCTTTGAGAGATGAGAGATGCTCTTTAGAAGAAAAACAAAAAAGGCACAATCCTGACAGCATCAAAGATATCCAAGAAGACTCTGTAGTCCAAAATATGTTCTGAGAAAATCTTTCATTTTTCCACGATTAGAAGCAAACTCAAGCCTTTTAACCCTGAGAGATAAATGAAGGCTTTTTGATGTTTTCAGAAGAAGAGTTCTGCCATCGCTCTCATCAGCGACGCCGGCCAAAGTACTTTTTCTTTCTTCTGTCTGTATACTTTTTACGTTTCCATCCACCCTCTTATATCTTAAGACTTGGTAGGTCAGTGGGGGTTCTTGCTCAAGGGAATGTGAGCAGGGAGCTTCGCTGCTGCAGGGACTGAAACCAACCCTCTACAGCACGTGTCAAATTCAAGGCCCGGGGGCCACATCCGGCCCGCAATACAATTATATCTGGCCCACGAGATAATATCTGATTTCCCTTGAGAAAAATTACAGTTTTCTGGCTGTTCTTGATGCCTGTGATAAAACTTTTCATTGGAAATGAGTCAGAAACTCTGCTGACAGAGAGGAAGACATAAAAAAAAAAAAATGATGCTGATGTGTTTTGTTGAATTCGATCTCTCATTTGTGTTTTTTCATACCTCTGGTTTGTTCTGAATTCTAAGATGTCTTGACGTTCTTATTAGTGTATGAATAATTTGTCATAACACCTCTGATGAAAACGAGGCCAATTTAAGTCTGNTATTAGTGTATGAATAATTTGTCATAACACCTCTGATGAAAACGAGGCCAATTTAAGTCTGTTTTCATTAAAGTTTGACCCTTGACTTGGAGCCAATTTTTTAATTTTGGCCCCCCTCTCTGATTGAGTTTGACACCCCTGCTCTACAGGCCAGACTCCCACTCCTGCAGAATTTAGGCTCGGAATCCCAACGCAGCCAATTCTGACATATCAGAACATAACTGTCTACTATTAGGTCTCCATGAATACAAACCTAATGCGTATTCAGGAAGAATTCATCAATATATATGACGAGGTGAGAGGCTGATTATGCGATTCAAAATACACAGAGGGGGATAAAATAATCTACAGATGTAATTCAATTCAAACTATGGCTCCAACATTGTGACTAAGTTGAATGAATACCTGTTTGACACAGTATCAACAAATTGCATTACATCATCCAGGTGTTCTTGATGTTGTGTTCACTTCCTGTACCTGCAAATTTCATGTATTGAGCTTTTATTGAACTACATTCTCAGGTTGAAAAGCCCTAATGGAATCAAGGCTTTTGCTGCTTTAGTTAATAACCTTGCATGATGAATCTTTATTGTTCCTGCAGTAGAATACATGTGTGCTAATTTGGAAGTGAAAGATTTGAAAGAACAAGTTTTCATATTTACAGCAACTTTGCACTGTTTCAAAATTAGAATAAATTGCCAAGGGTCATGAAAACTAAATAACATACTTACAGCAACTAAACAATTGTGCATTGCCTAATTAGACTGCTTGAAAAAAAAAAAAGCTGTTATCAAAATGTCAACAACACTGACAAAATATATTCAGGTTAAAAGCACGAAACCGTTCTGCTAATTACAGAAAACAGTTTCACATCTGTCAGAGTTTTGATTTTCCAGCAGAAAACTGAACTGAACTTGTTAAATACCAAATCAAACTGAAACACACTTTCTGAGCTTCATAGAAAGCTGGAATAAACAAAGCTACATGACTGAACTCCCTTTAGTGACTGAACCCAGACATGTAGGTCAACCTTAACATCAAACAGAATGACTAAAATAGATTCCAACACCTCAAACAGAAACATGAGGTGCCTTTATGTCACATGGTAGCTACGTGCTTCTTTATGTGTTAGCAGTGTTAAATGGAATAAAGAGCCTGAACGCAAATATACAAGCTAACAGAAACTTTGAAAACAGCTTGAACCTTGCCTCAGGAGAGAAATCATTAAATATATCTGTTAACTAGATGCAAAGTAGGAAGAAAAAGGAAGGAGGTGTGATGGGTGACACGTAGGTCAGGCTACAGAGAGATTAAGGCATGCAGCATCATTAAAGTTTCCTGGAATTAATGGAAATAGCGACAAATTTCTTTTGTGTGTGTTTTGTGTACCTGTTTGGCAGAAGACTCCGGTGTAAGCCGACGGGCCACAGTCACAGTAGAAGCCGTTGGTTTTCTCCACGCAGCGGCCCTGGTTCCGGCACAGCGAGCCGTAGCTGCTGCAGTGACCCGGGCATCCTGCTCGAACCCCGGGCGTGATCTTCGCCCTCGCCTCCAGGTCCAGGGTGACGCCGTTCAGCTGCAGCGAGCGAATGCAACCACGGAATCCCTTCTGCCTGGATGCTGTGCCTCCTAAAAATATAAAACATTTCATGGCATTCATGATAAATTATAGGTTTATGAGGAATATAAATGCATCATGTTCCTGACCAGCTCAGGTGTTTTTCCTCAAGACTAGAAACTGTTTAAGATACACTGCAGGTCAGAAGGTTGAGGCCACCCCCTGATTAAAAAAAAAAAAAAATCATCAATACACTGTTTCTTTTACAATTTATTACACAGGAAATTACATAAATACATAAAATAAATGTAAGTAATTAGTTTACAAGAAGATTTTATCAACAGTAGCACATTATCCAGCTTCTGGTATCCTCTGTAGCATCAGTCTGTATTAGTGCAGTTTGCTGTTGTGTTCCAAATCCCTGCTGAGTGTTTTAACATTCTCTTCAATAGCTGCTGTCTGCCTTCTCCCACATCATTATGGATTAACGTGCTACAGGGCGTGGCTGCAGAGCAACAGCATGAGCATTAACTTGGTCCAAGTTAAAGGAATTATGAAGAAAGAGAATTACTTCCTTTAATTACCATCATCATAATTACCACCAGAATTACCATCTTTCAAAGACACGCAATTCCATTCGGTTTACCTGTTATTGGTTAGAATTTTATTCTTCAGCAGGACAACGGTCCAAAACATTCATCACAAGGTTGCCAAAATTACATCCTTTCAAAAGAGAAGCAAAAGGTTTTGAGAATTCTGACTTGTCCAGAGGGGATTACTTTGACCAAACTAAAGTCTGAGCCTAAACTGACTTCAGAGTGCTTTTGACAAATTCTTCTTAAAATCTATTTACTTAGATTTATTGTATGTATTTTTGTCATTTCTTGTGCAATAAATTGTAAAACACAGTATACTGATGATTTTTTTTTTCTAAATCTGGGGGTGGCCTCAAACTTCTGGCCTGCCATGTACATTAACATTCATTCTTTCTTCACACGTGAGGAGGACAAACCCAGAGCTGCTGAGAAATGATGAGTTAAAACAAACTGGAATTTAGCTGTTTGACATGCATGAAGCCTCAGGGTGGAACCTCGCTTATTGATCTTACATAGAGTGGGTTTGGTGAGGAGAGTCAAAACAGAAAGGTCAGCAATCTACGTTAAAGAAGCCCTGAACCAAGCAGAACACTGAAGAGAGGAGAATTACAATAACAAGCCAGGGAAATTAAAATTCTTCATGTAGAGTTTCTGCCTTCAAAACACCTTCTTGTGTTTTTCATCTCGTTCTAATTTCTGTCTTTGTCTCCGTGATTATCTGTGTATCAGCGTTTGATTTCTCCTCCTACTCTGTGTGGCCTCTGCTCCCCTAAAGCACGATTCCGTCAACGCTCTTCTGATGAGATGGCATTAAAAACGCGAGAAGCTGTAGGTGGAAAAATGTTTTCTAACTTTGTAGCATCATTCTAACTGCTGGCTCACTTACAAAGTGGTTTGGCTGTCTTGCTGCATTACTGTTTACCACTGTGTCTGGCCAAAAGCCCGTATCTGTGGACTAATAGATTCTATCAATCCTTGTTGCTTTGCAGCATTTTCAATAACTAATACACAATTTGAGTTTTCATCAAAATTAGCTCCCTTCCTGAGATATTTAAAAAAAAAAAAAAAAAAAAGCAAAGGAAACCTAAATTCTCCTTTACAGCTCTGCATTTTAGGAGAAAGGTACATAAAGCTGCAACTGCATCCAGACACTACCGGGAGTCCTGGTGCATGGGAAGTGAACGGTGGTGTGTGTGTGAGTGAGAGAGAGAGAGAGGGGGGTTGATGTTTGAGAGTGCAAGACGATCAAAACTCGCTTTTTAAATGAACTGATCAACTGAGTGAGCTTAAGCTGAGAAAATCATCCAGGTTCTCCCAGCTTCACACACATCTTCCACACACACACACACACCCACACACCCTCCGCCATGCCACTTCCATTGTGGCTGACCCCGCCCACCCCCTCACAGGCTGGTCACCCTCCTGCCATCTGGCAGAAGATAAGGAGCGTACGAGCCGCCACCTCCAGACGCTCCAACAGCTTCTTCCCCCAGGCGGTGAGGCTCCTCAACACCCCCACCCCCCCCACACATACACTCACACACACACACACACAATCTCTCACACTCACACACATAAAAACTTTCTTTCTTTCTTTCTTTCTTTCAACTGTCATGTTTTTTTTCTTTTACTATGCATAATTTCCTGGGATTGATCAATCTGTTTTTATGATAAAACATCTTTTTTTCAGTTGTGTTAATGTTAAAAAAAAAAAAAAAAAAANAAAAAAAAAAAAAAAAAAGACAGAGAGGACTAGAGGATTAGAAACACAGGCAGGCACACACACATACACACACCTCTATTTGTGACTGCACCTGCACTTTATCTGATCCTAAAACTCTGCACATGTCAAAATGCACAACCCCACTTCATGGAACGTTATGGAACTTTTTGGAATTGTGAACTCTTTGCACAGATTTTTACTCTTACTTCAGTACAGAAAACGTGTTCTTTGCACTATTCTCTGTCTACGCTCTTTGTCTTGTTACTGCACTTCTTGTCTACATGACAAGGTTAAATGTATTGAAAATAGGTTTGCTGAAAAAAAAATATTGAAAAAAAATTCAAAAAAAAAAATTGGAAAAGAAAAAGCTTAAGGTCTTGTGACCTGAATTGCACTATGCTATTGCACTATTAATATTAATTGCAATAATTACTATTAATTGCACTATGTTAAATGTAGCACCAGGAGGTCCTGAAGAAACAGCATTTCATTCACCTGTGTACTTGTATATGGATGGTTTGACAATACACCTGTGATTGATTGATTGATTGATTGCTTAAATATCAACTTTATTGATTACTAATACATGTGAGAAATACAGTTTGAAATGTAGCCCAGATTTCATTTAACACCACACTGAAACGGGAATTAATTTTTGCACGACGGCGTGTTTTATGATTCGTTCCCCCGACACACCAATGAGGAAATCCGTAGTTTTCTCAAGGTAAAGGCTGAAAGTGGAACCTGGCTGGGTAATGCCATTTGCCTTTATCGACATGTTAAATCTGGCCCTGTGTTTTCTGAACATTGATCATTCACATAAGAAACAGTCTATTGATAATCTTAATAGCATCATCCTTCCTTAATTTATCCTTTTCATGTTCAAATAGGAAGGTGTGTATACAGCACAGGGAGAAGTCATAAAATGCTGTAAATCAATTAACAGGAGAAAGAAAGAAAGTTTCCTGAATGGATCTGCAGCAGAGAGGTGACAACAACAAAACCTGTTTTCTCATTGTCGTTATTACAGTAATATTCAAGATGTTTTGACTGGAAAATGCTGTTTTCATACAGCTGTGAAATAACAAATCCTTCTGAAGCGAAACCGCCAATTTCAGCCTCGTATCCAGCAGCACAATAATTACTGTCTCTCAGCATCACGAAGACGGAGCCAGCAGCACTTTCAGGGCAGTTTGTGAAAAGTATAAAGAGGGATTTATGAATTGGAGATTAAAGCAAACATCAAAGAGTTGGAATGCAGATAAACTCCACCTCCGGCTGAGAGGAGCAAGGAGAGAATTTCATCTTCATATTCGACAGAACATCCTCAGCTCTGTCAAGACAAATGATGTCTCTCAACATGAGATCGGCTTTCTGTGTTCTAAAGCAGATATGAGACCACATGATTACACGCAAAAACAATTAATCAGCTTGAGATCAAAGCCCACCAGGTACAAAGAGATTAAGAAAGCAAAGCAGGAAGAGAGAACAAACAGGAAAAAACAGGAGATTTAACCACATATCAACAGAACAGCCTCAATTCTGATTACAGTCCAAAAATCAAATCAAGATACGGCGAAGAAAAAACTTGTGCATGGAGTGCTTCAGGTATTCATCTTCCACATGTGCTCATAAATCAAACATGGATTTCCTGAACCATACGTAGTTAGTGGTATCAAACAAACAGTTCCAGGCGCTCCTGTCCTTTTAGTAAAAAAGCCTTTATTTAGACAGCATGTTACGCAAACCAGAACCTCCATGGGTCAGTTTTAGCCGTGCTCCAAAAGTAGGTGACAAGCTGGTTAGGAGTTACCTGCCATCTGATGAAGATGAAACATGGTTGAAACAGCCTAAGGGTAACTTTTGATGTGGAAATTGTAATCATTGTGAAAATGTGGTTAAGAGTAACTCATTTACTGATTTTTTTTTTTTTTTACTGGCAGAAGGTACTCAGTCAACAGCTTCTTTAACTAACACTACTTTTGTAATATACAGACTGGAATGTGACTGTGGGTGTTTTTATATGACTAAAAGGAGGTTAAAAGATAGGGTTTCTGAACATAAATATGCCATTTGGATGGACAATCTTAACTATCCAATGGCCAAGCATCATTTAGAAGCCCGTCATAGAAGTGAGAGTAAACTTAAGGTGATGGGGATTGAATGGATAAGCCCAGATATTAGAGGGTGTGACAGACTAAAAAAACTCAACCAGAGGGAAAGTTTCTGGTTCCCTTTCGGTCGGTACACATTAGTATAGGGATTGTGTCCTTGTGAGACCTACCTGAAGGACCTCTCAAGGCCAATAGGACTGCAGCAGTCAGGGAAGTCCCGCCTTCCTTCCTGGGCTATAATAGCCACTGCACATCATTCTACAGTCTATTTGCACTTCACCTCGCTTACCTGACTTCTCAACAGGACCCTTGCTAGCGGCTTAACCGTCCTTCTGGAGGTGAGCATGCTCCCTATCGTGGACGCCACTACCAAGGTTTGTTGCTGTTCTGTACTTGTTTAGCTTGCTAACTTGTTACGGCTCTTGGCTGGTTAGCATTGCTAACGTCAAGTTTGTTTAGCCTAGCTAACGAACTCCGTGCTAAAACTTGTTTAGTTATCTAACTGGTCACCTGTTTAGCCTAGCTAACTCGCAATATAGCAATGGTGTCCCAGAAAAAAAAAAAATGCCAGCAGGTCTAGCAAAGCTGGCAACACCAAGGGGCGTCCATGTCCCAGCGCTTGAGGCTTCTTCTTCTCCGAGGCGGACACACACGAAGCTTGCCCAGTATGCCTTGGCATGTTGCACGTGAGAGCGGCACTTGCTAACCCAGAGTAAATGTTTTTGTTTTTAAGTTCTGTGGACAACATCATTCTGGGCTCCATCTTGAGGATGTACAGGGCATTTCTTGCTCACCTGGAGGATTCTGTGAATCCTCAATGTGGCACAGATGTGAAACATTTTATAATTAGTCCAGTTCACTCTGGCTCTCAAGCACTCTGATGAAGGCAGATAGCTGATGTGTAAGTGTGGTTTATTGTTTTAAAAATGCTGTAAGCCCATCGTTTAAATAAAGGCTTTTTTTTTTTTTTTNTTTTTTTTTTTTTTTTTTTTTTGATACCATTGACTATGTATGGTTCAAGATATGGCGAGTTGGGAATCCCACCACTCCTCAAAGGCAGCGTTGAGTGCGTTTGCTGATGCTGCGCACCGGGAAGGTAAGAACATATCTGTACATTTATCAGATCATGATACCGCTTAAGCTCGGCTTCACAACGGGAAGATTTGATGTCATTTCCACGGCGATATGAAGGATTTGTGGAACTGAAATCAAAGGAATCCTCAAAGGCAGGATCCACTCAGCGGGTTTTTCTGCTAAGCTACACAGACACTCACAGAAAACATACAGCCGTGTCACTAAATCTTCTCCATCCTACGAGAAAATACAACAAGTGATGTGGAAATAAATGCGCAAATATTTCATGCGGAATTGCTGCAAATGGCCATAATGAGTAATCCAAGCAAGGCAACAACATGGATTATTAATCGAAACAATGCAATTCATTGCCTGGAAATATGCACAAGGAACAGTAAGGGCTCGTTAATTGTATATGGAGTTATGGCTTATGAATTTATACAAGACATTAGTCTGGCTTATTAATTCAAACAAGTCTCCTAAATGCATTGCGTATGATAATAAATATTATGTATTTGAGCAAAGCAAATACCAAAGATTAAGGATCCAAACATATTTTGCCTTATGAATCTCAAGAAAGGCAGATTATGGCTCATAAATAAACTGTATATATCCTTTATGGAAATGTATAATTGCACAAAAGGACACACATTTAGCATTTGAGATGTTTAATGTCACTTTAAAAGTAATATTCCCAAACTCTTCATACCTGCACAATCAAGTCAAATATTTCAAAACTAACTTCCAATCTGTCAAAGAACAGCAGCATGTCTATCCTAACACACAAATCCATCAGTGTTATTCCAATATGCTGATGAGTCTGAGGTAAACATGCAGCTTTAGGTGACGACCTGCAGATATTCAGAGCAGATTACAGCTNGATGAGTCTGAGGTAAACATGCAGCTTTAGGTGACGACCTGCAGATATTCAGAGCAGATTACAGCTAAACACATCCAGCCAATCAGTATTCACCTCCATTTCCCTGCTGCCACCATCCAATCTCATCTCTGTTTGCTGCTTTGTTTTCTCTTTGTTGTGTTTGCTGATATGAAATGACATAATATTTGCTGAATGATAAATCCCAATAATAAAAATTGGATTTTCTTTGTCACCTGTAGATTTTCAGATAAGGTGAAGATTTCTGAGAAGTGCAGAAACCTGTAGAAGCGAACTGATGAATTTCAGATACAAAGGCTGTAGTGTAGATCATTTAAAGTTATATATAATTAAAATTTATAGACTAAAGACTGTTGCTGAAAAACACATCACACACAAAGAGCGTAGAAATGCTATTCTTGCTCCCTGATGCATGATTATTCATTGAATGTGATTATTGTTTTTTCTCTTTTTTCTTTTTTTTCCTTTTTTCCTTTTTCTTTCTTTTTTTTCTCTCATCTGTCTGCATATATAGTAATGGTATATGCCAAGATTGGCATAACCGTTTTTATATATATGCAGTTTGATCTTGCAACAGACGAATAACATATAGTGTGTAAGTGAGTGTGTGTGTGTGTGTGTGACCTTCACCGGCCCTCCTCGACCAAGCTATCACATTTTATTCAAAACTAACAAACAATTTCTATCAAGGAGGGCTAAACACCCTAAAAAAAAAAAAAAAAAAAAAATGAACACACAAAGCAGAGAATGAAAGAGAAACAGAAAAGAAAAAAGAAAAAGAACAGAAAAGAGAGAAAAAGAAGAATGTGATTATTGTTCAGTGATCAGAAACGTCGTCTCAGCATTTTCGATTCCAGTCGTGCCGAGCAGCTGCAGACATTTAGCCAACAGCAGTTTTGCATGTTGAAGCAGAACATTTCTGTCCTTTTTCCAAGGATTCAACCCCAATGTGACAGCCATATTCAGTAAGCATTACGCAGCGAGTCTGACTTCCTGCAGAGTCCTACACGCTGTGATCGCAGCCGAGCAGGAGTTTGTACCGTAGAGCCGAGCAGGAAGCGAGAGGAGAGGTGATAGAACAGATCTGTCAACTCAGTACATTTCATTTCCAATACTGCTGAGCAGACAATGGGACTTAGCCAATAGCAGCTTAGTGTATGATTTAAAAAAAAAAAAAAAAANAAAAAAAAAAAAAAAAAGCTAGAGAAAAGATAAAGAATGTTTTTGTGTTTTTGTGAGGACTCAGCACCTCTAGAAGATCATGTTCTGCCTCTTCCCACACCAAACTTTCTTTTTTCTATCTCTGAGAGAGAGCTACAGAATTTAAACCCCTATAGATCAACGTGTCAGCTCAGCATCTTCTATTTCCAGCACAGCTTATGTCAATTAGTCAATAAGAGCTTAGCATGTGTGAAGTGTTTTTAATTTGATTATCCAGGATAAATTAATGCTGTTAAGCAGGAACACACCCACAGACATATCCACACCTGGAAGCTGTCCAGTGCAACTAATCTGCTGGTCGCTATAGTTTTCAGGACAGGAAGACATGTTGAGATTTAAAGATATACTTTTCTAATGAGCCAAATAATACAACTGAGAAAAAAAAAAATCACTTATCCAGTGATTATACAGAACTCAGACTGTAGCCAGTAGGTTGATTTTTTTTTTTTTTTTTTTTGGTCATATAATATTAAATCAGCACCCATGATCTGCATAAGACACAAAAATGAGTTTCCTTTTTTCCATTGTAATTCCTAATTTCATTAATTCTAAACAGTTTTTCATTCCTTGATATATTTTCTTGATGGCCGTGCATAACTTTAGATTATCTTGGGTTGATAGGTTGGTACCTGTCCAGCTAATTCATTTTGTGCTGTGAGTCGTTATTGTTTAATTAGATCTAACTTGCTGGTGATAAAATGTATACGACCGGTTCTGACTATCCACAAATATCACTGTTTGATGTGAAACTTAAAGGGAATGCGATTGTTTTTTGGCTTGGAGGGAAAATAATCAGTAATTTGATCAAGTTTCTAAGACGATGAGCTCTCAGTTCTCTGCAGTGCAAAAAAGAAAGTGTGTGTGGAGGGGAAAAAAGAAGGCAAACATTGAAAGAAAAAGAGGCTAATGTTGCCTCAATACCGGATAATTTGAAGGAAATGATGGCACACACACACACACACACACACACCCACATACAGCTCACCTATGAACAGCTGGCTGTTGAGCTGTAGGTGGAAGTGTCCGTCAGCAGGAGCTTCTTGCGTGGCAGCAGGAAGTTTGTCGAGCTGAAGCGACGCCTCCTTGACGTTCCTTTCAGCTTGGACTCGATGCCACCGATTGTCATTTAGCGGGACTCTCGATTCCACGCGAACCTCCAGTGGCCCGTTACCCACGTCGAAGGAGAAAACCACTTGAGTGGATGCTGAGAGGGGGAAAGATGAAAGAATCAGCAGCGGAATTAGAAAAAAAAAACATGACTAGGACTGACTGAGTCACATTTGGATGAACATGTGAAAATCATATCTGCCATAAAATGATTATTTTTCCCCATAAACCAACCTAGTCAAGATCTTCTAGCAAGAAATGAGGCTCTTTGGAAAGTGTGTGATGCAATTTGTGCATTTTAGACACAATGAAGTTTGATTATTGAGGTTTAGAACTAATTTTGACGTTTAAACTGGTGTTGTAATCTTTATTCTGAAATAGAAAAACTTTGGGAAATAGTGGAAATTGGGAAAAATAGCAAGAAGTGTTTTTATTTTAGGGTTAGGTTTTTTTTTTGTTTGTTTTTTTTTTTTNTTTTTTTTTTTTTTGGTTTTTTTTTTTGTTTTTTTGTGGAAATACTCCAGAGATTTGACACGCTTACATGTACGGTTGTATATGTTGTGTGATTGAATGTTTGTCCTTGTGATCATAAGCAACAGAGTTTTTTTAATCTACTGACATTTTATAATTGCTGATTTCTCATAAAAAAAAAAAATCTAAGCTCTAATTGAAGCATGACTTGGACTGTTTGTCATGTTTTCTCTGCTGCAGCCTCACTTCTGATTTAGGCTGATTGAACAGATTTTTATTTATTTATTTATTTATTTGCAAACATCGTGCCAAGTTCAGCAAAATGAAGAATGAGCTTTAATTTTTTGCAGCATATTTTCAAAAAGCTGCTACAGTCCATCTAAGACCTGCCAGAGAAGCCAGAAAAGCAGGCAGGATGATTGTGTGATTGTGATTATGAAGCGGTGCTCGCTGGACCAGAGTTTTACTCTCTCACAACAAAACCCCGCGCTCGAGCTAACGGGGCTTCTAATAAACACAGGAAACAGATTTCATATTCAGAAACAAACATATGAGCAGACAGTCTGGTGAGGGATCAGGAAAGTGCTGAGATGGAAGAGCTTGACTATGCTCTGCTCAGGAATCAGCAGCCTGAAATGAAAAACACGGTTTATACAGGAAGTCTTCCAGCTGGAGGCAATCATCAGCAAAAACCATCAGCACAAATCCGATCAGGCAGGTGGAGCGTCTCTGCTGGGCAGCATCAAGCCTCCATCTGAGCCCCGGCATCAGAATCAGCACCATGGACAGCGCTTGGCTCCCGTGGGTGCTTCCCTGGCTCAGGACCATGGATAGCTCCATAGCATTTCTTTCCATTGTCAAGCTAGTAGCTAAAATCTTTCCTGTTTTCCTCCAATAGGAAAAGATTTAGGAGTGTCCATGTGAAACAAAACCTCATCCTTCATGTGCTGGTGAGGTGAGGATGTATTTACACACACACACACAAAAAATGAAACAAGCATCACACACAGATATGTTTGCAGGCTCAGAACAGAACAGCCATATTCTGAACTCCAGTGGAGCTCCCACAGCCTGAGTCTGATTTCCCTCAGGAGAGTGAAGGTAGAGGCTGTTGGTGCAGCGGTAGGCTGGTATTATGTCCCATACGAGTCCATGTCCAAAACCATGTCCTCTAAAACACACCATAGCACAAAAGGACCCACACAAATAGCAAACTAAACAAAAATCTCCCCAAAACAATGGGCAAAAGGAAGGTAAAAAAGCTTTCAAAAGGCAAACATAATTCATCTAAAATCTGATTTAAGGCATCTATGCAATGCTTTCTAAATGGCGTGACTGCACATAAATGAGCCTCATACCTTCCTGCATTACTGGAGTAAATATAAGAGCAAGGGCGCCTTCTTGGGTAATGTGGCCACATTTTAAATGGTACAATTGATGGTAGGCCATAAATAAATACCATATTTCCATGATAACCATAAACTAAAAACCACTCTCTGGGTCATTCCTGTCAAAATAACACACACAATGGGCGCCCATGAATATGAGCGTCATAATAAGAACAGAAAAATAGTGTCAAAAACATCCATCATCACTTTAAGTTTGCTTTTATGCATTTCAGCTGGTTAACCTTTTATTTGCATTATGAAATCTTCACAGCTGAATTCAACTCTTGTCCTCTATGGCCACAGTGCATCATCTGTGGAAGAAAAATGCCACATTTTCTGATCAGAAACAATCCAACTACATCTGGCCTGAAGCAGAGTAAAGAGTTGGAAACAAACCGTGTGTTTTTTTCCAATATGGAGTCTAAAAAAATCTGTAAAAAATGAACAGATTCGGCCAAAATACCTCTAAATAAAACATCCTTCCCTGTGCTATACCGCATTGCTGTCAGACCCATAAATACAGTAAGAATGCTTTATGTATTTGTCATACTTTAAATGAAACACATGAAGGCTGTAATTTTACACAACCAATCGCAATACAGTAATACATGTTTCCTTTAAAGGACCACACCACCCATTTTTCATGTTTGAGCCTAATATATTCATTTTCATCCATGTAACGTTACTGACAATCATTTCCCAAAGCATACTACTGGAACAGTGAATTAAAAATGTTTTTCCTACCTTCCAGACCGCCATTGGTTTCAGTTCATTCTGCCTTGAAACATTCTTGGGATAGGTAATCCATGATCGCCTACAAGACGTGTATTCAGGTTTTTTTCAAAGTTATGTAATTTTAGCATTTAGCGCAATAAAAAGGGCAGAGTGAATGTATGTCTCCACCGGGGAATATAGTCCCAAAAGAAGACCTGCGTTTATGGAAAAATTTAAATGACCGTGACTTCATAAGGCTGCGTAACTATTAGCAGGAGAAACATGGATTTTTTTTATTGCTTGAATATTTGATTTCAAAAGATGAAGAGATTTTGCCAAATATCAGGAAGGCTGAAATACAGTTTTATCCTTTGGGAAATGATTGTCAGTAACGTTACATGTGTGAAAATTGAATATATTAGGCTCAAACACGCAAAATGGATGGTATGGTCCTTTAACCCCAGTTTGATTTGGATTCAGTCTTAACTTTACTCACAGCTTAACTCGATCCTGATAAAGTCTTTGATGCCCAGGTTTTCCAGAAACACGCCAGAAGACGCCGTCGTTTTAAACAGGAAGGAGATATCTGCGCTCAGCTCTCCGTGGAAGGTGGGGAAGTGGAGATACGACGTCTCTTTGTCAAAAAATGCAGCATTCCAGAAGTTCTCTGGCAAAAAACAAATAAAAAAATGCACAACTAACAGTCAGGTTCATCAGCTACTGAGTTAATTAAGGAAAAACAGAAACAAATTCTTCTAGCTGTGACATTTGAGTTGATTTATTATGCTAAGCATTAATGTATTTACATATGCGACTAAGAAGTAAACTAATTATATACAATTGAATGAAAACACAGCTTATTTGGCTTGTTTTGATTAAAAAGAAAAATGTCACAGCAGTTACAGAAAACAAAAGGTGTGATGCAAACCTCAAAGACTGCTGGGATTTGACTTCATTGTCACTTCATTTACATAAATTACCTTAATTGAATGACATTCTCGGAAATAACTGAATTATTATAACTTAAGGCAGATGTGTAGATGTGTGTTTGATCTATTTAGTTCAAACATCAGGTCAGCTGTTGTTTGTTTGCAGCATTTTGCATAAATTTTGATTATTTTATATCATCTCAGCATTAAATGTAACCTCTGAACAAGACCTACTGTCTCCATGACAACGGAGCGGTCCCACCCTGTAGGCGGCCTCTGACCCCGGCCTCTGAATGTCACCCAGCACCAAAGATCTGACAGGGAGGCTCTCCTTATGGGTGAGCAGGCCTGAGTCATAAGCCCTGGAGGAGAAATTAAAACAAACAAAAAAAAAAAGAATCAAGGGCAAGAAAAGCGGGATGAAGGAGAAGAAGAAATAGAAGTAAATCAAAAGGAGAAGACAAACAGACAAAATATGAAAAAAGGGAGTAGAAAAGAAAATGATATGAAGAGGAGTAGGAGGAAGATGACTAAAGAAGTAAGAAAAAATGAGAAATCTTATCTTTGTGTATTTAGAAGTTTCATTGCTCTTATGATATATTAAGTTTTGTTTTAAGCTGATGCAACCTGTGATGAAATCTCAACCACATAATAACTGTCATAGCTTTTCCGTCTGCATCTGTTTTCTATTTCTAAAAGTGCAGGAAGAGACGCCTGCCGACACGAACGCCAACACTCGGCTTCCTGCTTTATATAATCTGCCTGTTAGCCTTGTTGCTGAGGAAATTTCACTATAAAAATACACACAGGACGAGATGCGAGCATATATACAGTGCGCTGTGAATCTAATGAAATATTGAACAGCAGGAGAAGTTCCAGTCTATAAAAATAGAGTCTGTGCTGAACACACGGTTTGAATCAGTAACTTATAGAATGAAAGAAGGAGGCACGGCATGATCTGTTCCAACATGAAGAAAAGTCTCTTTTCCCAAGCTCCAGTATTCCGTTTTGGAAAATGGTTGTCAGTATTGTAACATGCATGTGGGTACATTCAAAAATCACCAGTTTGGTCCTTTAAGACATGTAAAAACTGTTTCATTTCCTGAAACAGAGCGTTAGCATCCCAGTAGCTTTATATTTCTGGGAATGCATCAACCTAATAAAACAAGACATCCTCAAAATGCTATAAGTCATGACTTCAGTGGTGATAATTAGTAAATATGTGTATATGTGTGCGTTGTTACTGTGTGTGTTTGCATACCAGTCTGTGCGGTCGGCGTCACAGTTGCAGTAGTGTTGTGGGTCCACGCAGTCACCCTGCAGGCCGCAGGCGCACTGCTGGCTGCCTGGCAGAGCTCCTCCCCAATACGTCTGAGGACGACCAGGACCTGGACCACCCAGCCACCAGNGCTGCCTGGCAGAGCTCCTCCCCAATACGTCTGAGGACGACCAGGACCTGGACCACCCAGCCACCAGCTGAACGGAGAGCCCTCTGAAACACACACACACACACACACGAAAATTACAGTTCATGAGTGTGTGATCAGTGAAGATTACTGACCAGCTCTGCTCGTTTCTCGTTTCTCTACAGCTTCCATGCTGCTCAGCTACAAAAAGTATTTTCAGCTCAATAAAATATTGAATGTATGTATTATTAAAAACAAACTTAAAATGTTTTTTGGTTTTATGTGCCTTTGAATGGTTTTGAATCTATGCATTATAGTGTTCTGCATTTTTATGCTTAAAGGACCATACCACCCATTTTGCATATTTGAGCCTAACATATTCAATTTTCATACATGTAATGTTACTGACAATCATTTTCCAAAGCATACTACTGGAACGGTAAATTAAAAATGTTTTTCCTACCTTCCNTTACTGACAATCATTTTCCAAAGCATACTACTGGAACGGTAAATTAAAAATGTTTTTCCTACCTTCCAGACCGCATTGATTTCAGTTCATTCTGCTATTAAAATCAACTTGTTGATACTGTAAACGTTCTTGGGATAGGTAATCCATCATCACCAACAAGACGTGTATTCAGGTTTTTTTAGAAGTTATGTAATTTTAGTGTTTAAGCTCAATAAAAAGCGTGGAGTGAATGTATGCCTCCACCGGGGAATATAGTCCCAAAAGAAGACCTGTGTTTATGGAAAAATTTAAACAACAGTGACTTCATAAGGCTGCGTAACTATTAGCAGGAGAAACATGGATTTTTAAGGTGGGTGTATCACTTGAATATTTGATTTTGAAAGATTAAGAGATTTTCAAAATATCAGGAAAGCTGAAATACAATTTGAGTTTGGGAAATGATTGTCACTAATGTAACGTATGAAAATTGAAAATATTAGGCTCAAACATGCAAAATGGGTGGTATGGTCCTTTTATGGTCCTTTAATAGTTTGAACATTTGTCTTTATTTTAACTTTTTGATTAAATTCTTTTTGTTTTATGTGAAGCACTTTGAATTGCCTAATTATACAAAATGAGCCAAACAAATAAACTTGCCTATGCAGAATGATAAAACAGAATAACAAATGGAAATTTAAAAAAAACAATCTCTCTGCTTCACGGTTTAACTGACTAATTCACATCAGGGTCAGTTTAGATTAAGACAAAGAGAACATGAGATAAACCAACAGAGTCAAGCTCATTGCCGTCAATACTCATTCTAAAAGAAGGAGACATTTAAATCTCTCAAAATCCATTATTCTGGCTCAGTGGTAAATAAGGAGCAAATACGTGAAACCAGATTAAGTTTGCAGCAAAGAACATAATAATCCCTCTGAGTGTTTGACAGAAAGAGTCTCTGCTGAGAGAGTCAATATAAACAAACTGCATTAGTTTCTGCAAAGCTTTGCTTTATTCTAAATGTCCTTAATAACTGGTTTATATAAAATAATGTTCAGAGACGGCACAAAATGAAGAGAAGTGTACAATTTAGCAGAAAGGAGACAGAGTAAGTCAGTCCTTGAAAGAAAAAAAACAAAAGTGGTTTTTCACCATTTAAGATGGTAATTTATCTCAAAATTAGATGCATAATGCTTTTAAAGTTCAAGATGAGAGCCTGCGACTTAAAGGTTTGAATCCCTCGCTGACATTAGTCTTTTGGCAAAATCTATTATGCTGCGTTCATTGTGCCTCAGAAGCTGCAACTCAGAATTACATCATGTATGACCAGTGTGTGTTTGAGTTAATAAAGTGGGCGACAACATGAAAACTTTTCTATCTTGTCCTGTCAGAGCAAAAGAAGCTCAATTTTAACATTTATGAGTTATTTACCTTTTCAGAACAGTGTTACATGTTTAAGCTGTTACTTATAGATTGAAAGAAAATACTCCAAAACGTTCAATCATAAATAGAGAAATGATGAAATGATGATGTTGATACTAAACTCAGGGTTGAGAAACCTTTCCCAATTTTCCAAATAGGAATTTCGAGTTGCATTTACTTTGACTTTTCCCAGTCGAAATCAAAACTTCCGAGTTCAGAGTGTAAATCAAATGCAGCAAATAAACAAACAGCCTCACCTGGCGTGTTGAGGAGGCGGGACTTCCTGCAGTGGTAGGACAGCTCCTGCTCGCAGTGCTCTGATTGGCTGATGACAGCCAATAGCTGCTCCTCTTCAGATGAGTAGTCAAAGTGGACAGTTTGCCGGTTTCCTGAGGATGACGGCCGGACTCTGGTCAGATCTGTGTTGTTGTGCTGGATCACCATCCATGTGTTCTCCTCTGGTGGAGACGGAAGAAGAGAATATTCTACCTATTCATCTTTAAATAATTATAGAAATGACATGAAGGAGTGAGACAGCAATTATAGAGTTATATGTAATAGCTCTCTCTCTTCCCAGTTCAATTCTACTGAAAGTAATTGACATTAATTAAACAAATAAACCAGAAATGCAGAAGGGTTCAGAAACAAATTCTATATCAATACTTTACATTTTTTATAACTATGCAAATGATATAAAGAAAATCTCAATTCACACCTCAGATAATACTGTTTGTCAGTGTTGGCAAACAATATATGGCAACAAATACATAAAAAAGAATAGCAGCAATGTTTTATAGGTGGCATTTTATGTATATTTGACACTTTGTATTTTGTACATTGTATATGTAATTAATAATGATCATTGAATTTTTTTTTTTTTTTCCAGTTAAGACTTTAAATTTACTGTTACATTTGCTGTCAGTCATCTTTGATAATAAAGTTTGCTGTCTTGTCTTAGTACACGTTTTGTCACAAGTCTTTGGTGGATCATTGCTAAAAATGTTTGTTAATGTTATATTTTACTTTAATTCTCAATTTTTATTGATATTGGTAACGGAATTCATTATCATTCAGGCTCTGACGTCAAGCAGAGAAGATAGAAATGAAGAGAAGAGTTCAAAAAAGATAGAGTTCGGTGTTATAATTATTATATCATTATTATTATTTATGCAATTATACAAATGTGATAAAGTGCAGAGAGAGAGAGAGAGACATCATCATTTAATGTAAATTTAATCTAAATGTTAATGATAGAATATGTTGAGTGATAATGGCAATAAAAGATGGAGTGAAAAAGGAAAAAATGTTTCTAAGAATCCCCCTTGCCCTCCGTGTGTGTGTGTGTGTGTGTGTGTGTGTCACCTGTCATGTTGCAGTACACCAGCTGCGGTCTGATTGGTCCGCTGCCGTCCACGTCGATGTAAAAATGTCCCGACGTGTTTCCGTTGTGTTTGTACGCCTCACAGGACTGTTGGTACACAGCTGTCAGGAAAATAACGGGATCAGATCCGACGGTGGAATCAACACGAATCTCATCAACATCAGCACAACAACACACAAACGCACACAGCTCCAACAGCAGGGGTTACGGTGATATCAGCATCATGTTATGCATCATAAGAACAAAGAAACTCATCTGAGGTTTTATTAAGGTACAGCAGCATTCATCACACACACATCAAAGAATAAAACGCTTCAAGTCAAGAAAAGGTTAATCACCGTTTATTTTTGCTTCATCTGAACAGCCTCCGCCTTTTGTTCAGAAATAACGCTTTCACAGAAGCATCCACAGGTGAACCGCGTGGAGATTCTCTCCTCTCTTTCTGTGGATTTGACCCAAAGGTGCAGAAACGCCAAATCGCACCCATAAGCGTGACCTCCCTGCTGTGTTTCATCCATTCATTCGTATTTGGCTGTTTAGTCAGTTACGCCACACTGACCTCTGACCTCCATCACATCACAACCCAAACATTTTTTATAAGAGATCAACCAGCAAGAAACACATTTTCAAGTTGATCTCAGGATCTGCAGCACAGAGGATGAAGCATTTTTCACAGCAGGGCTCCAATCTGTCCAACATGGGGCATTTTCATTACATGTGGCAGATACACCTTAAAGGACCATGCCAGAGATTTTGCAGGATTGATTCCAATAAATACTACCCAACACTGCATTACTGACAAACATTTTCCAAAACACAAAACTATTTTTTTGGGTGTGTGTGTGTTAGTTTGCCAAATCCCCTAATCTTTCAAAATCAAATGTTCAGGTGACACACACGCACCTTAAAATTCAATATTTCGCCTGCTAAATCTTATGCATGATTATAAAAGTCACTGTCTGTTTAATTTCTCTGTAAAAGTAGACTTCTGGGAATATATTCCCTGGTGGATATACAGTATTTTCTTTTGTGTAGCTCTGCGCTCAAACACTGAAATTACATTTCGTGTTCACTGTGATGGATTATTTATCTAAAGCACATGTTTCAAGTCTCTACGAGTACAACTTGTTTTTTTATAGCGGACTGGAATAAATTTAAAGGACCATACCATCCATTTTGCATGTTTGAGCCTAATATATTCAGTTTTCATACATGTTACGTTACTGACAATCATTTTCCCTACTGGAATAGTTAAAAATGTTTTTCCTACCTTCCAGACCTCCACTGGTTTCAGTTCATTCTGCTGTTAAAATCAACTTGTTGATACTTGAAACATTCTTGGGATAGGTAATCCATCATTGCAAACAAGACATATATTCAAGTTTTTTCGAAGTTGGGTAATTTTAGCGTTTAAGTGCAATGAAAAGCGTGGAGTGAATGTATGCCTCCACCGTGGAATATAGTCCCAAAAGAAGACCTCTGTTTATGGAAAAATTAAAACAATCGTGACTTCATAAGCTGTGTAACTATTAGCAGGAGAAACATGGATTTTTAAGGTGGGTGTATCGCTTGAATATTTGATTTTGAAAGATTAAGAGATTTTGCAAAATATCAGGAAAGCTGAAATATGGTTTTATCCTTTGGGAAATGATTATCAGTAACGTAACATGTATGAAAATTGAATATATTAGGCTCAAACATGCAAAATGGGTGGTGTGCTCCTTTAAACTAGTGGCAGTGGAAGGTAGGAAAAACAATTCTAAAACATACCTCTCCAGTCGTATATTTTGGACAATGGTTGGCGGTAACGTAACATGTACATGGGTTAAATTCATTGGGATCTGTCTGGGTCCGGTGGTCATGTGACTTACAGCTGTGGCAGGTCGCTCCGCTGTAGCCGCTGTCCGAACAGTTACAGTGAAAACCCGTCCAGGACTGACTGCAGCTTCCGCCATGTTCACAGCGGCTGGGAGAACACCTGAGAGAGAGAGAGAGAGAGAGAAAGAGAGAGAGAGAGAGAGAGAGAGAGAGAGNAGAGAGAGAGAGAGAGAGAGAGAGAGAGAGAGAGAGAGAGAGAGAGAGAGATTTTAATATTCAGAAGAGGTCATATTTTCCATTTATTCATGTCGTGGGTTGTTTGCTTGTAAATTCTCTGAGACAATCCTGTCGCTTTTGTTGACTGGAAAAAAAATAATTCTGTAGGAAATTCAGTTTTCTTTATGTGGCTAAATTTATTGAAGAGACAAGCTTTTGGATAAATATGGATGCAGCTCAAGTTGTTTTTGATGGTTTAGCGCTGCTGAAATGTTTTCTCACAGACGACTCGTAAATGACAGTAAATCACTGAAAAGAATAATCCTCATGACATAATCATCAGGATTAGATTGCGAGCTATTATAGAAAAAAGTAGAAACTCATTTGAATTCTTACGAGGAAAGAGCAGTTACGTTTTGTTATTTTGTCCCAGTTAGTAGTCGGGTCCGAGCAGAAACTGTATTCTGGCGAGTAATAATCTGATGAATGTAGAAACTGGAAGATATTTAATTAAAATCACTGGAGTAGATTCTTCTTCTCTGGAGAGGATTTGTGGTTGGTTTATGTGCTTATGCATAGCTATTTATAGGTGTGTGTGTGTGTGTGTGTGTGTGTGTGTGTGTGTGTGTGTGTGTGTGTGCTGGTCATGCCTCAGAGGAAGGTTTATAATTGTTGCAACTGTCCCATTAATTTTCTGCTGTTGCAGTGTCACATTAAAGAAGAAATTGGTTTCTCTCTCTCTCTCTATCTCTCTCTCTCTCTCTGTTGCTCAGGGTGAAACTGCTGCTTTTGTCATCAAATATGTATTTAACCTCGCTATTGTTGAATTATGTTGAAAATATTTCCACATCCAAACACCTCATATCTCATTTCAATTCAGAAACATTAAGCTTTACTGATGAATCTTGTAAAAGCTAATGAATAGATTAAAAAAAAACTTTACATGTGACAGTTTATCTTTCAAAATCAAATATTCAAGTGATACACCCACCTTAAAAATCCATGTTTCTCCTACTAATAGTTACGCAAAATTATGAAGCCCTGATCATTTAAATTTTTCGATGTACGCAGGTCTTCTTTTGGGACTATATTCCCCAGTGGAGACATACATTCATTCCACTGCATTTTATTGCACTTAAACCTAAAATTATGAAACTTCAAAAAAACCTGAATACACATCTTGTTGGTGATGATGGATTACCTATCCCAAGAATGTTTCAAGTATCAACAAGTTGATTTTAATAGCAGAATGAACTGAAACCAATGGCGGTCTGGAAGGTAGGAAATACTGACTTTACAGGCTTGATGTTTGACCTTTCAGCCTCAGGCTCTTCTACACTTATATACTTCTAACTTGAAAATCATGAAAACGATTTTCAAATACTTGTTAGAAGTGTATCATAATGATACACAATCCACCCCGTGCCCACCTTTCCATTAATATACTGGGTCTCAATCCTGCTCCTCAAGTACCACCCTGCAGCTTATTTCCCATCTCTCCTTGCTTTACCCACACCTGATGAGCTAAATGAAGGTCGCTGATTAGCTATCTATATTTGCAACAACATGCAGGGCATATGAATTGCTGAAACAAACAGCAAAAACAAGATCTTATTTAAAATCCTGATGAGTTTTTTTTCTTTTGGGAAAATAACCTGTCAATGATGCCGCACATGTCGATCTGCAGGTTGCTGTAATTTCCCAGTAGTCTTTGCTGCACCGTTTTCAGATCCACCGGTTGGCTGTCCAGAGTTAGAAGACGCATACAACCCTGGAAGATGTTAAAGGGGTTTCTGCATTTCTGACTATTAACCTCAGCAGGACAACCTATATGTGAGAGAGAGAAAGGGGGGGGGGCGGCAAAATCTAAAATGTTAAATGTCTTAAAAACACATATAGCAGCAGATGTAAGTGATTAAATATACTGGATTTGACAAATACTATAAACCCTGAAACATTTTAACCTTATAATCATCAATTATCCAAGCAGATGTTGCAGGGTTTTATACTTTATAGCTAATATTTAAAGATAAGGTGACAGTTGACAGTAAATTACAACGTGTTTTCACTCTTACCACCAAAGAACAGGTGACTCTCTGCAGCAACAGGAAACGAGGGGCTGGAATGAGCGGCGCCTCCTTCCTCTTTATCCACAGCGATGGTCACATGACCTCGTCTGGAGTTCAGCTCCACTGAATGCCACTGACCGTCATTCAGACCAGAACCTGAAGAAACACACACATTAACACACATTTATTTCATTTTTCATAGCTGTTTGAAAAAGCTTTTATGGACTACACATGGATGAGGTTTCTCAACATGCCGAGCTGGTACATCCCAGGCTCCTACAACATGTTTTAATCTGCCAGATCAGGATCATAATCTGGCTCTGGGCTTCTTGACTATAATGACTATGATTATTCAATTTGTGGTGCTAAGCTATTAATTTAAAGGTCAGATGTGAGGTCAAAGGTTAATTAGACTGACCTGCACTGAGCTCCAGCAGCACCCTGCCAACCTTATGGATCTGTAAACGTAGCCTGGTCTCACTCAGGTACAGCCAGGCCACACCCCCTTGCTGAGTCAGGTCAAAGGTGAGCAGCATCCCTGCTTTGTTCCATGTCCGGAACTGGAACTCCACAGACATGCCCCCTGAAGAGGACGCTGTCACCCCCGGCAACTGAAGGAAACTCTGGGGGCCGGGGAACGTTATGGCAACGGAAACTGGCTCAGCACAAGAAAAGGTCACATTGCCCTGGGGGGG
>VXCM01002875.1:108271-161828 GCA_014773175.1 Lucifuga dentata | reverse complement strand
TTTTTTTTTTTTTGTCGTTAATACTATAAAGTAGTTGTGTTGAATGACACGTACTTTTCCATACAAGGGAATGACATGCTATTTACTAAAAAGGTCCGGGTTGTTAACGACAGTTAGCTTAGCCACAGCTAACGTTAGGTAGCTAGCTAGGCCCAGCATATCCCAATAACGTTCCCTTACGTCAAACTACATTCAATATCCGGTAGCTTAAAATAGCTTTAATTAATGACAAAGCGGAAGAAAAAAATATTTAACAACTCTGCTTTATCACGAATGACCATACTTAAATTCGGCAATGTATAACCCTAACCCACACTTTACTTCCATAAAATGTCAATTTATAGATCTTAAGGGTTTGTCCTGTTCGCAACTACATACTACGGTGCTAAGTTAGTTGGTACAAGAACATGTGTGAACAACAGGCGAAACGGTTTTATAACATGCCAAACCTTTAATGAGTGCTTGTTGCTGTATTTAGACTAATACCGAATTAAAGAGCGGATCCTAATAGTTCAGAAACGTCTAAGTTAAATTCCACCGGAGCTTAAAAATTCGAAGACAGACGAGGTATCGTTTGGTTACCGTTTATCTTTCATGGAGTTTGGCGACATGCTGTCTCCATTAAAGAGAAGGGAAGGGATCGGGGCAAGGCCCGGCTGGATGAAACAAAGACGGCGGAGGTAATGCGCTGCACCGTACTGTGATCCAAACTTACCCGGACGGGAGGAATCGTAGCGTTTTAACACGTCCAGTTAAGAATCTGCCCCACCCGGCATCTCTTTACAAGCCATCTACTCTAACTTATCTACAGAAAACTACAAACAACACGGACAATCAAAATTAAATAAAGATCTACACTTTCCAGCAACGTACTCTGATAGCAGCAGCGTCAAGTTAGTTAGGTTATAAACTTTAACTTCCGGATAACGCCGTCACAATAAAACAACTGCTAAACCGTTTAACGTTAGTTATTTTAGACCAAAAGAAGTGAGAATATCCAATGTAAGCAACGTTGTTTTTTTTTGTTTGTTTGTTTTTTTAAAGGAGTAGCTTACAGTAAACAAAAATCATTTAAACAAAAAAAACCGTTTAAATGCCACAAATGTTAGCTAGCAACCCCTGTGTGTGGGTTCAGTCGGGACAAAATGCACGATGCATTTAAGGCTTTCAAACTTTCACAAAGTTCAAACACTAAATTTAAAACAGGCCGCTGATTTGTAAGATCTGTACTACCTTATTGTTTTGAAATAGTACTGACAAAATTAAATTATTTTTCAATTTATTTAGAGGTGTTTTATCTAATTCTGGTTGGCTTGACAGGACCGTGAAAGCAGCATTTGAACAGTGAGAACCATGGAACAAACTCTGCTTTATTGACCCTAAAGGAATATTTCATGTAATTTTATGATAGCATTTATATTAAAAGTTAAATAATACAGCACACTAAGTACTTTTCTTACTTTTGACATTAATTATGCTTGAGTAACATATCAATGAATAGAAAGAAGTGGGTAATCACTTAAATTAAATTTTTAAAATTTAAAATCCCCTGGAGTGGAATAGATTTAAAAAACAAACTACAATTAAAACAAGATGACTATAAACTCCCTTTTGCAAACTACAAATCCACTGTGGGCCACTGTGAGAAAGAGGTGTCAGAGAGAGTTAAAATACAAAACAATTAGTCCAAAAGTATTTTGTTTGTAGATTTTTTTCTAGATTCCCTCCTGTAAAGTGGGTCTGGACCACCCAGCATGTCTACTGCAGATTATTATTACTATTGTGTTTATATTAACATACAAAACATTCATGCTCAGATTTTTTTTTTCAGTTTTTATTTTGCCACTTATATGGGTTATTTAACCTGCATGTTACTGCAGGTTAAAAGGAGGCAAAAACCTTCAATTATACTGTACTGTATGCAGTATAAACCAATGCTAAAGAGTTGCTCTTACTGCCACCTTGTGGTAAAATATAGGCAGTGGCTTAAATATTCTGCCTGATTGGGGTCAGAGGTCAATATGCACAAGCATTTATTTTCTCCAACAGACTGAAGTGTAAATACACACAACTGTTGTGCAGGAGAGGCAGATTCTTAACTTTTAGGAGTTGGAAGTTCATTTTGGTTCATTTAATTCTATTCAAAGACATTTTTGAATAGAACTCTGCCTCATAGCTTTCATAGCATTTGTGTTTCAGTCAATATTAAAGACAGTTTCCTTCTTAAATACTTTAGTGTGTAAATTATTTATTCAAAGTGTTTCCCTACTGATACAGTTTGTAAACCTGATTTTGAGGATTTGGCATCCAGAGTAGCAGACTGAGTTATTACTATTAAATTGAGTGAAAGTTAAAGGTTGGCAGGAAGCTCAGAGAGATTTTTAGACAAATTTGGATGCTAAACTGTTATTTTTCTATCATAAATGTGCTTCCAAATCACCTTTATTAATGTCAGGGTGTTCACAATGTGGAATACACACACAAGCACTGAACCAAAACTTCAAAACAATCACAACAGGGAAATGGTGCAAAAATATTTATTGCTAATAAACCTGTAGTCAGTTGGTGTATATTTGCTTTATATTTACAATAATAGAGTACAGAGGAATGGGAATGTGAAACAAAAATCCCAAATAAATAAATATAAAGGGACTGCCACTGAACAAAACTACAAACATACTCCAACAACTCCTACACAGCTGGATCAACGATTGCAGAGGGAAAAAAACAAAAAAAAAAACTATATAAATTTTCATATATATATACTTAAATTATAGTCAGTGAATCCCATCCTTATGCATTCAGCAGTCGCCTTTCTGTGTGTAACCTAAGATGTGTAACCAAGGATTACAGACAACATCTATGATGTTAATTTCTACTGAGAAGCCGACATGTCAGGCGATGAAGCAACACGGCTGGTTTTTTAAAAAATTCCTCAGCTTGTTTACTGAGACACTCGTGTGTTGGAATAAGAAAGGATCGGCGGGGAGGTTCAGCACGTGCAAACAGATGCACCGAGCGTAACGTGCAGACCCGAAGGCCGGACTTCTTCCTGCGGTTGTTATGCAAGTATTTCTCAGCATCAACGTGTCGTGGTGTTCAGCCGTTAAACATCATGCTCATGACTACGGCCAACAGTCTACGGAGTTAAAACAGTAGCTTACGCAGTCTGGTTTTAGTGTACGCATGACAGGACGCTCAGTTAAAAACAGAGTATTTACAGTAAGACGTGGCAATAAAGAATAAACAATACAAAAAAGTCACAGTTAAATGAAGTGCATGGAATGCATGAAATTCAAACTTCATACCATGTTTTTAGTAATACATGATGTGTGTTTTGTGACCAGTGTGTAGTGTTACTAGAGAAGTAATTAGAGCTAAAATATAGTGTATCTCTAAACATGCAGCAGACGGACGTGAAGCGTCACGGTCAGAACTCCTTCGTGTCTTTATTTTCAAACAGGTGGAGTCTCTGCTCTGCTGTCAGCCCTTCCTTTAGACTCTGCAGAGAAGAAGACAAAGAACAGACGTTAAAAACATTGATTGTTTCAGTTTTAGGCATTTTTAATGTTTTTATATAGAGTAGATTTTTATTGATGTATTTTTCTCTTTTTTAAAATGCAATGATTTGAATTTGTTTGTGCTTGCTGGGACAGCGAGTGCTAATTAGCCTTTGTGGCTACGCTGCCAGTGTCTTATTAATGTGCATTGTCCCATTTGAAATAAAGAAACAATAAAATAATTACACAGGTTTTCTGAGGTGTCGTGTCGTTCACGAGCAGGTGGTGAGATTCAGTAAAACTGCTGAAGTCTCAGTGTGTGATCATGTGATTAAATCTGGAAAAACTGAATCATAAGAGCCCAGAAACCACGTCACGTCTGACTGCAGAGCTTCCTGCTGCGTGGCTAACGTGACAGAACTCACCGATTTAAAGGACCATACCGTTGCATGCTTACACCCAATAAATACCTGACAACCATTTTCTAAAACAGTGTTAATCACTAAATGTTAGTGGAGGGCCACTTTTCCCAGAGGACGAAAGGTTGGAGTCCACGCATTTATATACAGACTGACATAACGGCTTGAATTCTATAATGTTTATAAAGTGGTTCCACTGTTCAGAAACAACAAAAAGAAGGCTTTTCCCCCCTTCTGCCTCTTGTTTTTAAAGCCATTATTTACAGTACTTAAAATGTCCACAAAATACATCAGCTTTTACTGGAAACCATCAGCCTCAGTCACTTTCACGTTCATTTTCAGTCCATTTTATAAGACTGTGTTGGGCTTTGAGGAGGAAGATAGCACTTATATATGTTTTTTTGCATATGCTGCTGCCAACTGGATATTTAATATTGGCATGAATGTGGTAAAGTGACGTTCAAGGTTGCTTCGTTTAGCAGCAGCTACTGATCAGGCAGGATGGCTTCGAGTCAATCAATGAAGAAAAACTCTTGGAAACGCCTGTTTTAATTTTCCACTGAACGTATTTTTCTCTTTTTAACATCTGATTCCTTACTTTCATCATCTGGCCCTGCCTCACCTTCATCTGTCGTTCTTTTACAGATGACAAACCGCTTCATTGTGATTGTTAGAGCAGTGACTGGAGCTCAGCCGGCGTTCTAGTCATGTGGCATCAACTTTGTCTTTGCTGCTGGGAGTCTGAGCTATCCGACTGCTGTGTATCTAGTGCTGCCATCTAGTGGTCAGGCCCATAATTACTCAAAGGGGCAGGAAAGTTGGTCACACCAGACAGAAGGAAGTTGGAGACTGATGCCACGGGATGTCATGGTTGCACAAAGACTAACGCTGTTCTAAAACATAAAACTGCATTTGAGTTTTCTTGTTATTTTGCTAAATCCTCTAATCTTACAAAATAAAATGTTCAGGTGATGCACCCACTTAAAAATTCAAAGTCTGCTAACACGTTCATCCACATGTGGAAGGGACGGTCGTTTTTAATGTCTCGCTGGAGCTAGATTCCCTGGTGGAGACACACATTTTCTTCTGTGTAACTGTGTTGGACTGATAAAAGTAAAGCTATTTTGACAAAAAATTTCACAGATTTCGTGTTTGTCATGACAGATTGTGTATCTCAAGCATGTTTCAAGTCTCTCTAAGTTGATTTTAATAGTGTGCTGGAATGAACTGAAACCTATTTATAATATTTATGTTTCTTTAGTATGTTTCTGGAAATGGTTGTTGGGAATATAACGTGTATGCGGGTAAGTAAGTAAAATTTATTCATCGAGCACCTTTCACAGACAAAGTCACAGTACTTCACACAAAAAGTACTAAATAACAGCAAAAACAATACAAACAGGTAGATATGGTGAGAAACAACAAGTTCTGTTACACAATTAGATAAACAAAACAAATAAGGTATTACCCAAATGCCCGTCTGAATAGGAATGTCTTAGGCTGTTTTTTAAAAGCCTCCTCTGGATCAAAAAAATGAATGGACGATGGCTGCTCATTCCAGAGTTTTGGGGCTACCACCCCAAAGGCCTGATCTCCACACATTTTAAAACGTGGTCGGGGCGCCACCAGCAATGTCTGTTCTAACGACCTGAGGGATCGACTGGAAGATCGAGTCTGTAAAAACTCTGAGATCTTACCGTGCAAAGCCTTGAACATTAAAACAAGAGTTTTAAAACTGACAGGGAGCCAATGAAGTTGGCTCCCTGTCAGTTGTCAGTTGTTAAAATTGGAGTGTATGAGATTTCTTCCTAGAAAGATGTGCAGCTGCATTTTAGACAGATTGCAAACGATTTAAGGGTAGTATATATTGGGCTCAAACATGGAAAACCACCAGTATGGTCCTTTAAATTTAAGTGAGAAGCAGATCAGCTCTGTGAGAGGCGGCTTCACCAAGTCTTCACCAGCCTGCGTCTGTGACATGGAAACTTTGTGCACTCATGTGAAACAGTCGATACTCAGTGATTCAGAGGACAGCAGGATGTGGCACCCATGGGTGCATCTGGTTTGTTTACCTAAAGAAGAAGATGTGTCTCGACTCACAGACTGAGGACAGAAGAGGAAAACACACCCGCAGGTGTGTGTTAGACTACTGTTGCTTCACAATCCAAAACGACTAAGAGTGCAGGNCACCCGCAGGTGTGTGTTAGACTACTGTTGCTTCACAATCCAAAACGACTAAGAGTGCAGGTTTGATGGATGTTTGATGGTGGAGCGGTGGGTTTTTAAAGCTGCATGCAAACATGCAGATGACCTGTAGATGGCAGCAAACAGCTTATTTTGAACTTGATTGAGTTCTGCTGTGGTGTGAAACACGTCTGACTTCTTTTAGCTGTAATAAGCCGAGGTTGAAGCCATGTGATGTAATGAGTGATTATGTTACATGTTGGATAAAGGATTGATTTGAATCTTAATCTTACTTGATGCCAGGTAACTCACCTTTGACCTCACTGTGCGTTCTGAGCGTTTGGCTGCAGCAGCTGCCATCTTGAGGATGTCTGGGTTGCTTTTGGATTTCATGATATCTAGTGGGGGGAAAAAAAAGGGAAAAAATAAAAAATGAAATGGTTTTGTCATCTGATGTGGTGAAATGACGTTTTGCTGGTCACATGGTTTCAGGTATATTTTTGTACCGTAACCCCCTCGCTCCACTTCCTCCAGCGAGGGCTCCCCAAGCGCCTCGTGAGCCAGCTGCAGCTGGTCTCTGAGCCGGCCCAGATCCCGCTCCGCTTTGGCCTTGACGATACTCAGCTCCGTGTAGATGTCCTTGTACTTATCTGTTGCATATTTCTTATCCTTCACACACAGATAGGAATTATTTATTCAGGTGAAGTTTAAGCTATCTTTGAAATCCTAGACGTTCTGAACTCACTGTGCCTCTAACGAGATTTCCCAACAAGAAAAACTCACTCTTTGGGCAGCCTGGAGTTCATCTTTCAGGGAATTGATTTCCTGCTTCAGGTACTGGACCTCAGATTCCTTCACTCTGAGCATCACCTAGAAAAAAAAAAAGATGAAGAGATGATGTTGGTCTTTACTTTTCTGTTACACTTCATTTTAAATAAGAGATTTGTGCTGGACTCTTACTTCGAGCTCGTACAGCTCTTTGCCCTGTATCGTGCTGCTCGTGTCTGCACCTCCATCCTCATTAGTCATGGAACGCATCTTGGTGATCTCGGCTGCGAGACGATTATTCAGCTCCTGAAAGCACCACAAACAGCACAAAGCAGGAGAAGAATTCAGCGGCAGAAACATAACAACAGGTATTCATATGTATGTGTACACTGTATCGCCCTGCATATGGTAAAAACAGAGTAGAATTGCTTTTTAAATAACAGGATTGTAGATTATTGTGTAATGTGTGTATGCGTGAACCTGGTTGTGTGCGTTGAGCTCCTGGTTTTCTCTCTGACACTGCCTGAGGGCCTGCCTCTCGGCCTCCAGCGCCTGGGCCAGGTGGGCGTTTTCCAGGCACTTCTGGGAATACTGCTCCGACAACACCTCAATCTCCCGCTGGAATGAACACAACTCCTCCCTGAAACACAACAACACCGCGCCGGGAGGACATCAAACACCAGCAGATCGCTTTCAGGACAGAACAAACGTAGCTTCAGAGCCATAGCTCACCGATCACTTTGTGCCCAGGCTCTGATTTAGTTCAGCTCTTTGCCGTTCAGACAGATTTAAGGTAAGAAGAAGGTGAAGGTGTAATGAGGATCAGACATTCTGGCACAGGCATAAAAAAACACTCTGTCCCAAATACTGAAGTGGACCCGTGTCTGGAATTCCATGTTTGGCTGGTGAAGTAATCGTCCTTTGCTCAGCCTGAGACGCCTTGGATCAGCGACTGAGCCAGTAAACAGCCACAAACAAAAGCTCCGATACATAAAAGGGCTTCAGCAATGAATACAGCCATTCAAAACTTTAGCGAGTCAAACAAATCTTCCCGTTTGATCAGAGAACAAAGTGATGGAAAAAAAAAGAAAAAAAAAAAANAAAAAAAAAAAAGAAGACGTACAAATTCTTACAGACATTACGTTTGATTTACTGGAATTACTTTTAACAGCTTCTCAGTTTGGCTAATGAATCTCAATCTGTCAGACTGCAACACCTGCAGCTCCTCAGGTGATGCCAAGTGGAGTGTTACAGCGTGTAGAAGACACACACACAAACCAAACACCTTCAAACGGAGCCAACAACGTATGAGCAGCAGCATCAGAACATATATATACACACACTTCAGCACATGAAATTAAATGAATAAAGCGTTTCTTAATCAAGCATTTTCAACATATCCACATAATCTGTCTCAAGATTTAAAAAAAAAAAAAAAAAAACACTAAATGAAAAACAGTCATCTATGCAGACAACATTAATAGTCTTTCTTAAAAATTCACACCCATTCCTAAATCACCCTTTACTTATAAAATTCTGAAGAAAGTCAAAGAAAGCCAAAACAGTGGTGCTTTAATTCTGGAATGGATTCATAATTGAGGTTGTAGTAGTAGTACTGTAGTACTGTGGGTAAAAAACACTCACTCGTGCTGTTGGCGAATCTCCTCGATGTCTGCGTTCTCCGTGCTGCTGTTGGCCTTGCGAGCCTTGTCCAGCTCCTTCTCCAGCTCTGTCCGGTGGGCGTTTTTCATAGCTTCAATCGCTAACGCAATTAAAAAAAAAAAAAAGGGCTAAGTAGGGAACAATCTGGATAATTTGAGTTTAGAACTATATTATCACTGAGGGGTGAGCTAAAAAAAACCAAAAAACTAAAAAACAGCTGCAGCATCATTGATTCTTCTCTTTTCTTCAGTTTAGCCAAAGGCTTTTTTAAAAAAAAATCTATAATGCTATTTACCGGCGATGGTGGCTGCAGTCTCCTCTGCCAGCAGCCGCTCTTTTTCCTCCTGCAGGTTCTCAAGCTCTCGCTGGTGTTTCCGCTGCAGCTCGTCTATCACCTTTTGGTGTGACTCCTCCATGGCAGCAAAGCCCCTCTCACAGGTGGCCTATATGAGGGTGAGGAGAATGATCTCAGTTTGTGATCATCAGGAAAAGGACCGAAACGTTCTCCTGACCATAAGCTGGGCAGGAAAAACCTCTGGACTCTTTCATATTCGCTAATCATCCACTTAATTCCAGCAAACAACTTGCAAGCCTGTTAGCCATAAGCTAGTTGGGCCTGTGTGAGTACAAAAAAAAAAGAGTTCAGAGGAATGACAGAAAACACAATAATGCACAGGAAATGTATGTTTGCAAAAACATTCATCCACTGACAGTGTCAACTTCCTATTTAAAAATCCTCATTCTGAGTGGAGTTGATGCATTTTTCAATGATGGCTGAAGTCGACAGCTACTCTGAAAATCCTCATCAGCCATGGAATGTGGGATTGAGCTGATAACCTAAAACAAACATGAATAGTAGACCTAGATGTCTAGGAGGGACTCTGATGTAATGCAATTAAATTTATTACAGTACAGAGTATTTTTGGCTGCTTATGTCAAATGTAAATCCATGCAACTCAAAGGCTGCAGCTCAGCGTTAAATGAAGAGGTAATCCTCATCGCCACGTAGAGCCATTTACAATGCTTTTATAATTACAGCGCAAGTTTCCACAAGAAGGGATTTGAGCGGCCGGCCTTTCCAGCAGCCTTAACTCAAACCAGAGTCCCGCTTCCGTCTTCTATTCACGGCCACTAATCTGAGTCAACAGTTATTCTCTGGCCGGCGTCCCATCGGTCTGTTTTCACTGGGACAAAAACACTGAGAGCCCACACTGAACGAGTCTCCCTGCACAGCCAAACACAAACTTCCTGCTCGGACATCAAAAAAAAAACAGATCAGCGGCTTCGTTTAGCTGCATGTCAGGCTACGCATCACGTATATGTAGGTCGTTTCTGCACCTTCATAACTTAAATAATGCATTCATTTGTATTTAGATAGCTCATAATTGAGATGAAAGAGCTAATTATGTAGAATATTTAAGATATGAGCTAACTATCTGCATTTAAAACTCCACCACCAGTAACAACTGTTTTCCAAAAATAATTTAAAGGACCACATTAGTGATTTTGCATGTTTAAACCGAATAAATACTACTGCATGTCCCCATTTTCTCAAGTCGTGTCTCTACAAGTTGGTTTTTATACGGTACTGGAATGAATTGAAACCAATGTCAGTTTGGAAGGTAGGAAAAATAAATCAAAAACGTATCATTCCAGCATATATTTTGGAAAATTCTTTGCAGTACTGTAACGTGTACACAGGCTGTATTTATTGGGTTCAAACAAGCAAAATCACCAGTATACTCCTTTAAAGCTTGAAAGGTGTTGATCTTTATACTTGACTACATTGTGCGTTATAACCAGACTATATCTAGATAATATGTTTTCATTTAAAAACACATTTCACAAGCATGTGAGGCAGTAACTGATGTAAAGGTAAGTTCTGCTTTCATTACAATATACACTAACATCAAACCCAACTGACCAATGACAACCTGCCTAATCAATAACAATCCAGTGAAAGTTCACTATAGTTTAGAGATGTAAATAAATCCATTCATAATTTACTATTAATGTGGCAAAATGCATCTCTGGTTTCCAATCTGGACTTTATACTTAAATTTATACTCAATTATCCTACACTAATAATATAAGAAGTAACCTTATTTTCTCAAAAACGATGGCTTTGCATTTATATACATATAATATTAGCAGCTAATTTACGCTATTAAAGGACCATACCATCCATTTTGCATGTTTGAGCCTAATATATTCAATTTTCACATGCGTAAGGTTACTGATAATCATTTCCCAAAGTACTGGAACAGTGAATTAAAAATGTTTTTCCTACCTTCCAGACCACCATTGGTTTCAGTTCATTCTGGTACACTATTAAAATCAACATGTTGATATTTGAAACGTTCTTGGGATAGGTAATCCATCATCACCAACAAGACGTGTATTCAGGTTATTTTTTTTTTTAGAAGTTATGTAATTTTAGTGTTTAAGCTTAATAAAAAGCGTGGAGTGAATGTATGCCTCCACCGGGGAATATAGTCCCAAAAGAAGACCTGTGTTTATGGAAAAATTTAAAGGACCGTGACTTCATAAGGCTGTGTAACTATTAGCAGGAGAAACATGGATTTTTAAGGTGGGTGTATCACTTGAATATTTGATTTTGAAAGATTAAGAGATTTTGCAAAATATCAGGAAAGCTGAAATACGGTTTTATCCTTTGGGAAATTATTGTTAGTAACCTTACGTGTATGAAAATTGAATATATTAGGCTCAAACATGCAAAATGGATGGTATGGTCCTTTAAAATAAAAAGTAAATCTAAATAGACCTTAACGTAACAAAAATCCCTTAAGAAAAATATTTTGTCAATCCTGATTCAGACATTAAAGGATGGATTAAACTGTTAGTAGAAAAAGGCCAAAGGAAAAGAGATCAGACCCATACAAACTGAGATCCTAACCAAAGTCTAAAAATCTGAATTAATAACTATTTTTTAAAATCTAAATGTTCAAAATCTTCGCAAAGGGTCAACTCTTTGCCCTTAGCATTTTAAACTGCATCACAGCTGAGTATAAAGGGTTAGATTAATAAGCACATTGAGCTACGGCAGAGGAACTCATTTCACAGGAGCGTCCGCTCGTATGACGATGTAGTGTGAAAAACTGAATGCATCGTTTTTTTTTTGTTTTTTTTTTTTACACAGTTAATCAATGATGTGGCTACTGAGAGTTTTACATGTGTGGTGATGAAAGAAAAATGGGTTCCTCAGTACACAACTACTGCAGCGTTACTGATCACATGAACCTAAAGGGAGGGTTTAGTGTTCCATGCAACAAGGAAAGCGGGTAAACAAAACAAAGAGCAAGAGTCGGGTGAGCAAGGTTAGGATGGAAAGTCGGACTGGGGAAGGAAGGAAGGAAGGAAGGGGATCTGGGAATGCCACAAAGGAACACAAGGCATCACAGATGGAGGACGGCAAGGACAAGGAGCGCTTCCACCTTCAGATTTTCCAGGTTTTTCTCGTATTTCAGCCGCATGTCGCCCTGCTCTTCGCGTCGTCTCATCTCTTCAGTCATGAACAACACTTGGGTCACCAGCTCTTGAATGCGCTCTTTGAGGCTGGACACTGGAGGCGGGGCAGGGAGTGAAGACCCATCCTTGGGCCCGTCTGCTAAGTTCCTGTCCGGGTTTGCTGGACTCATCACATTCCTCAGCTCTTCCATCTCCTTATCAAACCTCTCCACGAGGACGGCCCTCTCCATCTCGTGCTTTTTTTTCAGGTTTTCCATGCAGTTAGTCAGTGAGTCAATCTCTTTCACGTTTTCTTCTGAACGGAGACGTAGCGTCTCACTGGCTTTCGCAAGTTCCTGCCTCAACATTTCGGCCTCCTGCTCATAGACATCTTTGACCTCCCGAAGCTCCTTCCTGTGCTTGGCTATCATGTCTTGAAGCTCAATGGTTTTATCCAGTGAGTCTATGGGCTCTCCTTCGATCTGAATCAAAGTTTGTGGCCCTGCAGCATTTCTTAAAGATGCCTCAGATAGTTGATTCTGCAGATCTGCCAGTTTGGACTGGAGATCTCTGGTAACTTCTCTCAATTTGGGGCAGTTTGCACAATCCAAGCTACCCATCTGAACTTCCGTTTGCTCTCTCTCATGTTGGAATTTCTGCCTAATGGCGACATAAGACGTGTATGCTTCCTTAAGGGCATCAAACAGATATTCAGAACTCTGTTTACGTGTGCTACTAAAATCAAACTTCACTAGAGTCAAAGATTTAAGTTTATCATCTTCAGCAAACTTCACATCAGAAAGAATTTGCTTTAAATAACGAGACTTTGCTTGCAAGGCCTCTGATAACTCTTTAAAAATTAGATTTTTTGTTTCATTATCAAGCCAGCTATACACAGTTGAAAGGTCTGCCTCTTTCTTTGTCCCGCTATTGTCTTCAAGTTTTGCTTGTGGACAAATCCTCCTTATCAAAAACATCATGCTCTTTTCTGCCATCATACGTCCTGCCACCTCACTTACACAACTTTGTCTATTTTCCTCTGGTTTAACTTCAGAGGTATTTAACATCTGGCTCCAGAACTCCACCTCTAACACCAAACTCATGTCGTCCTGACTCACGCGGAGTGGATCTTCTTTCAAAGAACCAAGGTAATCCGCTGCAAGTAAAGTGCTTTTTAAGTCATTGACCATTTTCTCTACATTAACATCTACTTTTCCTAATATCTCTAAGACCTGATCAAGCGCCTCAGACTTCATCTCAATCTCTTCTACTACTTGCTTTATTAGTCCTTCATCAGCGACCTGCTTCTCACCTGAATGAATACATTTGCTAACATGCGCCGTCTTTTCAACCCTACCTGTCGTTTCTACCATGTCCCCTCGCAACCTTATTTCGTTTTCTGCTTCTGTTAGCTTCTGACCGCTGACTTTCTCGTTTTGAGAGATTAGTTCACCGTTTCTGACTTCGAGATCCACGCAGCACTGCTCTGTAGCCTGGATATTAGTCTCTTTGTCTAATAACTTCTCCTGTGAAGCTTCAAATAGTTGCTCGTTCCCCAGTTGTAACTCATCGTCCTCATAATCTACCACCTGAAATCCCAGACCTTTCAGTGTGGCCTCCTTCAACTGCAGTTTCTTCTCAGTGTCTTTTAGGGTGTTTCCGAGCTCCTCCAATGTAACCAGAGCTTCGTGAAGCCTCAAGGATTTCTCATTCAGCTCCCTCTCATAATACTCCCTGTCAATGGCATTTGCCTGGTTTTCTGCCACTTCCGCCTTCAATCTTTTCAGCTCTTCTGTGACAAGATGATGCTGTTTGCCACCCTGCAGGTCCATCAACTCGGCTTTCAGCCGGTCTATTTCTCTGTCGGCCTCAGTCAGCTGGTTCACTATCTCCTGGCAATGCTGTTTCAGCACTCCATTTTCACTGGTTAAAAGCTCAACTCTCTGGGAGAGAATTCCAACAGTCACTTCATTTGTTTCTGAATGGCTTTCAGTTTTCGAGAGGCATCCATAAGGACTTTTCAAGCTTTCAAAATTTTGCTTTTGGACCTTCCCTACCAAATCCTCTATGGTGAGAAGACGGGCTTCATAGTCACGGATGCTTTCTCCTGCCCTGGCTAAGCTCTTTTTTATAGTTTCATTTTCTATTTCTTGGTGACACTTCAAGGTCTCCAAGAGCTTCTGAAATTGCTGTTTTTCTGCAGTCTCTTGATTACAACTATGTGATCGCAATAATGTCACCAGCTCCTTCAGAGTCAGGGGTTTACCAGTTGTCAAATCCTCTAGTTCTTGAATCAGCTCTGTGCTGTCTTGGAGTAAGAAGCTAACCGTTTTTTGGACAGGTTCTGGGGGAGGGCCCTCCACAACAGATGTTTTTTGAGGTTCAGAAAAGTAAGGTTCCGTGGTGGAGAGGTGATAAAGCGTGAGGCCAAGCTGTGCCTGCATATTGCGCTTTTTCAGCTCTTGCAGCTGTAGGAGCTCTTTGGTCTCCTGGTACTTCTTTGTTAAGCTCTGTGCTTGAGGACTAACCAGTTCTGGCCTCTTCGTCTGGGGCATCAGATCAGCCTCCAGACCCAAAGGGTGCTCCAGCTTGGAAAAGGGGACCAGACAGTTGGTTAACACACAGCAGGGGAGACAAAAGCTTCCTAATCATTTTCAGAGTTAACTACCAATCATTAATTTATCGTAAAATGTGATGTAACAATTAACAACCCCACAATGATAAGATGCAAATGAATACAGTGATTCAAAACATTCAAAAAAAATTCCTCAGCAATTAATGGAGCAAATTTAAAGCAAAAGAAGGTGATTAATGGACAGCAGGTTAGTTAATCAGGACAGAGCATGCACATTAAATGGTTAAAAGTTACTTCATGTGGTGAATTATAATGCAATATTAGTTTCAGCTGGATGGTTTAAGGGATGGAAAGCATGAAATCCTACAAACATATCAGGTTCTCTGTTCCAAACTCATGTCTTGCACCAAAACAAAACTTTTCTGATTGGAGATGATGAATTATATGTGTTCAACTTATGTATAATGTCCAAATATATTTTGAATATCTCTACATAGATCCAAGAATGTTATATTTCTATAATAAAGAAAAAAAATCAAAGCAATTCACATATGCTAGAGTAAGAATCACAGCACTATCTAACTTAAAATCAGGTTAAACTAACAACCATAAAATAATGAATCTGTCTACAATCATTCAGCCTCACTCTGACCAACCCATACATCAACACACAAATACACAAACTCATCCAACAAAATACATCTACACCATCAAAATGGCTAAAATACTTGTTAAAAGAATAAACAAACGGATGGTCTGGATAGCAGTTAATAGAAGATGACAATCTGATTCCATGCAAATAATTAGAAAACAAGCCAAGAGGTTATTATTCATACATGTCAAGCCAAACATTTCAACGAGTAAAGCTATTATATCAGTAAGAAGGATAATTTCACCCAAAAATTTAAATTTGAAGAGAAAATGGTGACTAAACTATTTTTAGTTTTTAGCTCATTGTAAATGGGATGGTGTGGCCCTCACCATCAATCCAGCATGAGCCTGTAGTCAGCGGCTTTTCTATGCATACAGGGGAAATCTCACAGATAAAGACTGTAAGGAGAGTAATGTCCAGTGTGTACTAGACACACCAGGTGTTTAGCTGCTTTCTATTTAACGAAGGAATCAGTCGCTGTACAGACTTGCTTTCCTTTCTATTCATATGACAAACTAATTGAGCACCTGTTACCTGCTTAGTTTTAAGCTGATGCAAAGGCTAAGCAACAACATGGAAAAGAACAGAAAGAGAGGTAAAAAAAAGTTTTCCATATTAAGCTTCTCTGTTTTCTATTCTAATTCTGCAGTTTCATGTTCAAACTGGAGTTTCATTAGACTAATTTCAATGCGTGATTATTCTGAGGAGTAGAGTAAAAAAAATTTTTTTTAATTATCTCTTATTGTCATTTCAGGCAAAATAATCCTTCATATGTAACATCTGCAAACACAAAATTGAACTTCCTTTGTCCATAATCAGCTGAATATGAACTAAATAACTGCTGGCATGAGTTCATATTTACAGACCTATGAAACACAGACAAGAGATTAGCTAGTAGAAGCCAAACTGGTAATAAGATGTCAATGTTTTTCTCATGCAATGAACTCATGCAAAGGCACATTTTGTTTTTTTTAAGCCATTTTCTTGCTTTGATGTCAGTTTGTTTTCTTATGATAAAATACAACATGCAAAGAATGTTACAAAATCGAGGGGAAAATGCTGCTCATCCTAGAGTAACATACAGCGGAGAGATCAATAACTCACAGGAGAGATGTAACCCGTCCGGACGTCTTGCTCTCTCTCCACAGCTGTTCTCAGCTGGAGCTCCAGCTCCTGCTTGTGTTTGTTAGAGTCAATGAGCTGCTGGTGACAGCTCTCCAACTGAGCTTTCAGGTCCTCGATCTGGAAGAGCATCAGGCAGAATGGTTTGAAATTGTTAATCGTGGTTTTTTGATCAATTTTAATGGTTGTATTTTGATGTGATTGTCACCATATTGTATTTTATTGTGTTTTTATTTATCAGTCACTATTTGATATTTTTGCTCTCACCCTGCTGTAAAACAAATTTCCCCTTGTGGGAAAATAAAGGTTTGAAGTTGAAGTCCTTAGAATAATAATATAATGTAATGATATGGTGTATATTTTCTATATTTTCTTATATTTTGATTGCTGATTTTTTTTTTATTTTTTTTTTGTTGAATATAATTTGATAGTGAGAAGTCAAGTATTTAAACTGGAACCAATAATCATACATCAACACGATCAAGGCACTGTAGCTGAAAATATTTAAGGAATAAACACAGGATATGGGAAAATTCTGTGGCCTGACTTTCATTTATTTCCAAGGAGCCTCCAACCGCTGCATCTTGTTCTTTTAATGTTAATTTGCATAGAAAAAAAGAGAAGAAAAACCTGTTGTAAATTCTACAGGCTCCACGTAGCGTGTAAACGTACCCCTTGCTTATAACTTTCCAGCAGTTGCTCCAGCTCTGCACCTTCTCTGGAATGCACAGTGGTGGGCAGAGGCACCCTCCTTTCCTCTCGTATGGGTGTCTTTTCCACTTGTCGCCAATGCTGTTCAATCACCTNCACCCTCCTTTCCTCTCGTATGGGTGTCTTTTCCACTTGTCGCCAATGCTGTTCAATCACCTCCTCCACCCTCTGCTGCCTCTCCAAAGAAGTGGGTCCCAATGAATCAAGCCCTGTGTGTTCAACTCCCTCTCCGCTCTCGTGATCCGTTCTCCCTTCCTCACCCACGGATACACGATCCGATGAGCTGGTCGCAGACTCATACCTCCTCCGCCTCTCCTCCCGCCTTCGACTCCGCTCGAGCTCTCCCATGTCCGCTTGGAGACCTTCAGCCTCCTGGGCTCTCTGCTGAGCCAGGGCCTGAGCGATGGGTCTGAACTCTGCCCAGTCAAAGGTCTTCGAGCGCCCTTCTCTTCTGCGTTCACGTGCCCGGCTCTTTATGACACCCGGAGCGGAATCTCTCTCCACAGACGAGGCCTCGGAGGAAGGAGAGTCCTGGGCAACGTCTGGCCTAACCAAACTCTCCAGAGGAGAAAAGGAGGCGTGGTCTTCAGTTGAGCTGAAAGGCAGGAAAAAAGCAAAGATTTTAAGTAAGGTGTAACGATTGACTGTCCATGTCCCATATAATGCTCTCTGGATGTCAAGGAAGTAAATTATCTTTCCAAAAGCTTTGCATTGCGGGTGATAAATGTGTATAACGTTGATTGTAACTGACCTTGCCACATCAGGGGCATTGGAAGGTCTGACATTCTTCATGACTGCCTGGATCCAATTCCTGCGTATACCTGCTGTCATGGCTGACAAAGTGTGCACGCCCTCTTGGGTCTTAAGTTTTAAAAAAACACCGTGACATATAAACATCAAGACTTTATGGTAGAAAATACACAATTTTCAAAATTTTGTATTGTGATAGAATCCCTACAATATGATTCCAGTGCTTCTTACATGTATTTGGAAGCCATAGTTGCGTTGAGCCTGGTACTCGGTGACGTTGTAGCAAGTAGAGAGGTCAATCTCACCGTCCAGGTCAGAGGCCTGTGGGCGCAAATATGAGATACATGACAAACATGAAATACAATGAAAAAGAAGAACATCATGCAGGAACTCAAAATAAAGCACATATAATCACCTCTTCTGCAATGGAATCCTTGTAGTATCGCAGGCTGTGATCCGTCAACACAAACCAGTATTTTTTCCACTGCCAAATGCGAAGGAAAACAGGAGAAAGTTTGAAAACAGAGTTCTGCAATCTCAGATCTACACGTATATTAAGGTGGTATAGAGAAATGGAGATAATCGTCAATGAAACCTGCTCTAGGATGTAGTGTGCAACTGCTGACAGCAACCCTCCACATATATCGTCTACAGGTGCATGTTAAAAGCCCTCAGGCTCCGCCCTCGTCCTTTAACTCTTCCCCATTGAAGCGACAACATCAAAGTGTGGCCACACCTCTGTAAAGGCCATAGAATGCTACAGCCATTCAAGAGTGACTTCGGTGGACACTTCAGATGCTGTTTGAAGTAGCTACTGACTCCCGTCTTTGATGACTCATCGCTCTTACTCATACAGACACCTTCAGTATGAAACTGAGCTCGTTTTCAGTATTTAATCTGTGTCAGTCCATCTGATATAGGTTCAACTTAAACTGTTCTTTTTAACGCCAGTTTTATTTTATGCTTTATTTTGTTTCACACAGAAAAAGGCATGAGCTCATGAATTACCTGGCCTTGTTCATCCAGCTTCACCATCCAACCTTTCTTAAAGTTCAACAAATCCGGCTAGAAAAATGACAAAAAGGAAGAATAATGAGGGGCAGCTTATCGGAAATTTGGGCGTCCATGATGTTTCAGCATGCAAGATGACCACAGAACCACTCAAAATACAAATACAGCCAAATCATTTCATAATGCTGTTCAAAACTGTCGTGGTAGCAAATTACCTCAACTTACCTTGTGGTATGATTCAGTGTTTCGGGCAAAACAATAAAAGCAGATCATAAATTCACTCAAATATAGCCAGAAAAACAATTTGTGGGTCCGCACTGTGAATATGTTGAATTCATGTGCAAAATACTTATTGGTATTTAAGGTTATAGGACCATACCACCCATTTTGCATGTTTGAGTCTAATATATTCAATTTTCATACGTGTCATGTTACTGACGATCATTTCCCAAAGTATATTCTGGAACAGTGAATTAAAAATGTATTTCCTGCCCTTTCAGACCACCACTGGTTTCAGTTTATTCTGCTATTAAAATCAACAAGTTGATACTTGAAACGTTCTTGGGATAGGTAATCCATCATCACCAACAAGACATGTATTCAGGTTTTATTGAACTTGTGTAATTTTAGCATTTAAGCGCAATAAAAAGCGTGGAGTGAATGTGTGAATGTGAATCTCCACCAGGGAATATAGTCCTAAAAAAGAAGACCTGTGTTTATGGAAAAATTTAAAGGACCATGACTTCATAAGGCTGTGTAACTATTAGCAGGAGAAACATGGATTTTTAAGGTGGGTGTATCACTTGAATATTTGATTTTGAAAGATTAAGAGATTTTGCAAAATATCAGGAAAGCTGAAATACGGTTTTATCCTTTGGGAAATGATTGTCAGTAATGTAACGTGTATGAAAATTTTATATAGTAGGCTCAAACATGCAAATGGTCGGTATGGTCCTTTAAGAGCAGAAAAAACACATGCTGAGAGAAGCTGACCCCACCAATGGATCTGATAAATAGAGCAGAAGACATAACAGGCCAGGGGCAACTTCTGCCATTTTTAATCAGCATTCTTCCGTGCTACACCAGCTGAGGATGCAGAGTCCAGTGCTTAATGTTGTTGTACGCAGCTGTGGTTCCACACGGTGGGAGAAACACAAACACACACATGTGAATGGTGCCCTCAGGAAGCGGTGGTTAATTGTGATATACTCTCTCTTTCTCGCGCACACACACACGGGCATCTCTCCTCCAACAGAGAAATGTCAAAAAAGCATAAAAAAAACACACTGGGTGCAATGAATACACTCAGAGAGCAAAATCTGCACACATAATGCAGCAGAATGAGGAGAATAACCTGGACAGGAGAGGGAGAAGGGGGGGCTGCACTGCCCCCTGCAGCACAGAGGTTTTCCCTACAACTTCCACACACTCACACAGCCACAACAAGGTAAGTTAGTCATGAGGAGAAAGGGACTATGATGAAAATAATTCATAATCTATGACTATGCCATGTTCACACACACACACACACACACACACACACACACACACACACACACAGTTTCAGATGGGATCAGCAACACTTCTATCATCTCTTTGAGCCTAATGGGGAAACTATTCCATGAAGAGATCAAAGGTCACTTAAGAACACTCTTCAGAGAGGTGTGAGATTGCACATGTGGTTTCAATCTGGATTCTATGGATGAAGGATGCTCTCCCCATTCAATGGTGTCTTCAACAAAACCAGGGAAACAAACAAAGGCATGAAGACTCTGTTTCCAGGCTGTCCAGCAGAGCTTCCAGTATAGTTGGGTGACAGCTCAGAGATCTTTCTCAGTCTTTAATTCCTTTAAATCTGTTACCTAACCAAACTAGCCCCTTAGCCTCAAAAAACCCCAGCGACCTGGTGCTGATACCAACTGTGGATCCTGCTGCTTAGCAGAACAACAGAGATATTGTCTGGGAGATCACAGACACTGGAAAATGCTGCCTCTCAGAACCACTTTTGATATTGGAATTTTAGTAAATATCAAAAACACATTCGCATTCCAATTTTGCATCCAAAACGGCTGGACCTTTTAACATGCAGTTTCTACCAATAGCCTCCTATTTGTTTGTTTTAGCAAACACAGACCTGCAAGTTGTCCTCTAGTCGAAGCCATAACCACGAGTTAAAGGAACATACCATTCATTTTGCATGTTTGAGCCTAATATGTTCAATTTTCATACATGTAATATTATTGACAATCATTTCCCAAAGCATACTAACTGGAACGGTGAGTTAAAAATGTTTTTCCTACCTTCTAGACCGCCATTGGTTTCAGTTCATTCTGGTACGCTATTAAAATCAACTTGTTGATACTGTAAACATTCTTAGGATAGGTAATCCATCATCGTAAACAAGACATGTATTCAGGTTTTCCCAAAGTTTTGTAATTTTAGCGTTTAAGCGTAATATAAAAGGTGTGGAGTGAATGTATGCCTCCACCAGGGAATATAGTCCCAAAAGAAGAGTTTATGGAAAAATTTAAAAGACTGTGACTTCATAAAGCTGCATAACTATTAGCAGGAGAAACACTGATTTTTAATGTGGGTGTATCACTTGAATATTTGATTTTGAAAGACAAAGAGTTTTTGCAAAATATCAGGAAAGCTGAAATACGGTTTTATCCTTTGGGAAATGATTGTCAGTAACATTACATGTATGAAAATTTAAGATATTAGGCGTAAACATGCAAACTGGATGGTATGGTTCTTTAAAAAGGACAAACGCTGGTCAGATTCTATTTCCTCTACATTACCGCTCAACTATTCCTCTTCTAAATGTGTTTATATTCATAATAACATCTGCGATAGTCACAGAAGACGCTGTCAAGATGAATCTCGGTTAGGATATTATGCAACAGCAAGCGAAGACCAAACACTTACTGTCATGACTGACTCGGTGGTCCTCCTGTCCAGGGACTTGGCTCTCCTCAGAGGGGGCAGGGTGGAGGGGAAGTCCAGCCCTTGACCCATGTCAAGCCTTTGCTCCTATAAAACACAAGCATGCAAACACAGAATTTATTCAATACTGTCTTTTCTACCAGTGAAAGGTAAATCCACTCGCTGTCATGGTCTAACAAAACGCACATAATGAGATGCTGCCCCGATCCTGACATTTACCGTACATAATCTAATTTGGTCTGGGTCTGAGTGGGAATCAATGTGCTGTGGAGAAATGTCATGACAACCAGTCCTCTATTGTCAAAAGCCACATATTTTGTGAGGCTTAACTCGGCAGCGCACTGCACTGAAGCAGAGAGAAAGAAAACAAAGAACACACGCTGATAGCATGAGGCAAAAAAAAAAAAAAAANAAAAAAAAAAAAAAAAAGAAGCCATTTCTAACATTGTGTGTGTGTAAGAGAACAGTAAGATTAACGCGGCGCTCGTGTGTGTGTGAGGCGTAGAACAAGTCTCAGCACCTCCGTTTGTATACATGAGATCATCAGTACATGACTGTCAATGATCAAAGGCCAAGACTCGAAGAAAATCAACTGCTTCACTGTAGATTTGTGATTCTTTTTCGGTGCTTTGGGAATCTGTGTGTCTAAAGTTTGAAGCTGTTCTAGTCTGAGTACGGAGGGAAAGGAAGCATAATAACCAGGAAAATCCCACCACAAAATGGAAACTGAAATGAATACAACGCACGCTGCTGACCTATGACCTACAACCAAAACAAAGGCAGGACAGAGAGAGGAAGAGATGGAGTGAAGAGGGTGAAGGGAAAAGATAGAGAGAGGAGTGGGGGGAGGTGCTGGGACAGGAAAAAAAAAAAAAGAAAAAAAAAAGGGCACAACCCACGGTAGGTAGGTCCAATTTCAAGATTACGTGTGCCGTGTGTTGTTGTTTAAAGGAGTTGTTTACAAGTAACTATAGTAAACTGCTACACAAGTTAGCACTTAAACATGCATGAACTCACGCACACACACACACACGCACAGCAACGTTACCTCTCTGTGGAAGCGCCTGTGCTCACTTCGGCCCTGTCTGGCTCCACTCCTCCCTGACTCCTCCACCTCCATTTTCTCCGCATTCTCCAACTCCAAAGCCTCCAACTTCTCAATAACACCAGAGCGACTGTAAAGGAAACATGTCAGACACACACACGTACAAAATGTTAAAAAACAAACAAACCTTTAACTGATATTTTATTGTTTTTCGTCTCTATATTCAAAGCATGTTGTCCTTGCATGTTCCCAGTGATACAGAAAAGCACAAAGTCCCAAGAGAAGACCTTTCAGATTTTCCAGCTGTACCTTCTTGATGTCATAAGAGTGTTTGCACCCTTAAAGGATCACACCACCCATTTTGCATGTTTGAGCTTAATATATTCTATTTTCATACATGTTACATTACTGACAATCATTTCCCAAAGGATAAAAGCTTTCCTGATATTTTGCAAAATCTCTTAATCTTTCAAAATCAAATATTCAAGTGAAACACCCACCTTAAAAATCCATGTTTCTCCTGCTAATAGTTACACAGCTTTATGAAGTCACATTCCTTTACATTTTTCCATAAACGCAGATCTTCTTTTGGGACTATATTCCCTGGTGGAGGCATACATTCACTCCACGCTTTTTAATTGCGCTTAAATGCTAAAATTACATAACTTCTTAAAAAACCTGAAAACACATCTTGTTCATGATAATGGATTATCTATCCCAAGAACATTTCAAGTATCAACAAGTTGATTTTAATAGCGTACCAGAATGAACTGAAACCAATGGGCGGTCTGGAAGGTAGGAAAAACATTTTTAATTCACCGTTCCAGTAGTATGCTTTGGGAAATGATTGTCAGTAAAGTTACGTGTATGAAAATTGAAGATATTAGGTTCAAACATGCAAAATGGGTGCTATGGTCCTTTAAAGAGGATCTGACAATGGGAAGCACAACAGTAGAAAATACATGAAGAGGGTTACTATATGCATCCTGCAAAACTGAGCTGCTGAATCAGGTGTGTCTTATATCAAGGAAAGAAGACTGGATCTCTGATAAATTAAAGCTGCACTCAAAAACAGTCTACATTCTCTGGTGTTCATCTGAACCTTCCTCAAACTGTGACCACCAGCTTCAACATGTTCCCATTTATACATACGCCTTTTTGTTAAATGACAGTGATATGTTTCACAAGGAGGAAGAGGGTGAGAAGGAAATATTACATTACTGGTTTTTTTCGCCTAAATATTGCCCTTATTTGGGGTCACTTTAGCCTGAGCTGCTGTCCTTAAAAGGTAACGAGGGAGAGCGAGGGGGAGGAGGAGGAAGACAGGACAAGGGGCATGTAAGTCATATGGTCTATGCTTGCATCCCTGGTTCCTGGAAGGGCACGTCTGCAACATGAACAGAGGAAGAAACCCAAACTGGCTCAAGTGGACCATTAATATGTTTATGGGGCAGACTGTGCTCCTATTTTCCCTCTCCTCCTTTTCCTTTCAGGCCTGGCATGGATGGAGGGATTGAATGGAGCAGGAAGCTGGCTCCGGGAGGAAAAAGATGACCTCCCTAAACAGGGTTTATTTAAAAATGCTGCCCTCTCTAGTGTGTGTGTGTGTGTGTGTGCGTGTACGTAAATGTGTGTCTCCAGGAACAGCACAGAGGCAGACTGTTGAATGGAAAGTACAGAGTCTGTGTGTTTATACAGTGTATGCTTACAGTGAGCGGCGATATAAAGTAAAACTTGGCAGAGAAAGGCAATTATTAAGTAATGGCTTTTCAGAAACACCCACACTGATAAACACACACACACGCACACACGCACACGCACAAACACAAGCAGGATATGCAGAGAAGCACATCATTAATTCCAGTATGTCTTCATGTGTTCTTTTCAAATACAGCCAGTTCTCCTCCCTTTTATTAAAAACACCATTTGTCAGAGTATATGTATCCACATCAAAAGCTGTGTCAAGTATGTGCGTCACAGGACTGTTTGTGTGCCTGTGTGTGTGTGTGTGTGTGTGTGTGTGTGTGTGTGTGTGTGTGTGAATGTTAACGCATGCCTTTAAAAAGATAAGCCTGGTGCTCAAGTATTTCCAGACCAGTGTCTGTCTAACAGGGAGCTGACATTCCAAGAAGTCTACGAACTTGGTTATCAGACTAAATTAGAGGCCGATTAAATGCTTTACCTGTCAGAGAGGACGGCGAGGTTTTATTAGGTTAAATATATGTGACCGACTACAGTCATGTTTGTGTAAATCTTGACTCATTCAAGGCTAGAAAGGGCCTGTTGTTCTGTTAAAGAGATTACGTTCCTGCATTTTGACTGATGTACTGTTGACAAAGCATCTGACCAATAGGACTGTTCAGTTAGAGACTTTTTTTTACCTAGAAGGAAGGAAGGAAGGAAGGAAGGAAGGAAGGAAGGAAGGCAGGAAGGAAGGCAGGCAGGAAAGCCAAGAGGGAATCAAGGTAAAGAGCATAGCTATATTTCGTGTCATAGTGCCGTGGAGCGGAGCTTATGCTGCCGCGTCCGTAGCATATCCTGCTGCGCGTGGACTACTTTTTACCGTCACAATTCAATTCAAGCAAACAACTTCACACGACACTGTACGTCCTTGGGTCCTGAGCATTATACCTGCCAAATTCCAACTTCATACTCTGTCCGTCTGTGGCACCAACACAGATGGACAGAGATTTCTGTCTTTATAGTTAGATGTCTCAGTCGGTGATATCAGGAGCTCTGGGATCATCGCACTTTAATTTCCACCAGCAGGACATACAACTTAGATTAAAGAAGAGCTTTCATTTATTATCTCAAGTGTTTGGTTTTTAAATTTTCAATCAGGACGGTGGCATCTTTGCCAAATATGAAGGTTCACATTTATGAAGACATAGATGAGAAGACAGGTATCCTAACTGACAGTCTGAAAATACTTTCAACGAACATCTGTCAAAATCCAGCCTGATGTCCCCCCCAAGACTGAAAGGAGAACATTGGCGTTGACACTAACCTCCTCTCAGGGCTGAGGACAGGCTCCCTCTCTTGTCTGTCAGGACTCCTGAATCGGCTTCTCTTCTCGGCCTTTCTAGCCTCGGCCTCCAGACGTCGTGATCGTGGCGTGTCATGGTGGCTGTGGGAGTAGCTTCCCCGCTGGGTGGCCGGGTGGCTGTCGGTGCTTGTCACTGTGCTGCCGCTGGCATCCGAGTCCAGCGAGCTGACGGAGCCGCTGATATGGGAGCCGTTGGAGAGCAGGGAGCTGCCGGATGGGAAGGGATCGCTGGGGGCTGGTGAGAGGCAGCGTGGGACGCCTCCCAGACTGGAGCAAGAGCCCGTTGAAGAGAGAAGGTCGCTGGGTGGCTGAGGAGCGGAGCAGTGGAGCGCCAGGCCGCCTCGATCCACTTCGTCGCCATTCACTGAACCTGTGTCAGAGCCCTGCCCCACAGACGCACAGTCACCTAAACCACAAAAACACAAGATGTAGAGAAGCACAACGAGGTTCAAAAACTATTCAGTGAATACATGGTCTTAAACGTTCTGCCATCTCATTTCATCAAGGAGAAAATATCGTCAAATCATTTCTTAAAATCTTTTCACAGACTTGATTTTTTTTTATTATGCCTCTTGCTGTTACCTTTTCCATCATTGTATTTTAAACACTAATGTTGGTGTTTAAAGGTGTTGCTCCTGATTACCTGCGGCGGGTAGTGGTGATCCTGGAGGAAGGTCAGCAGCGGCCCAAACGGCAGAACCCTCCGCTTCTCTCTGGTTCAGCTCTTCCTGCCAGATGATGGAGCTGGAGTCTGGAACCTTCTCTGCTTCAGGGATACCAGAGCCTGTCACGGCGACCTTGGCTGGACCTGGCTCCTAACATGACAGAAAATTTAAAAACAAAGAGTACGATACAGGGCACAGGAAGCAGACGATCTGCTATCCCGGTTAAGGAAGATTACCTGGGAGGTCGCAGGCTCCACTTTTCGTTTCTTCTTCTGGTTTTGTTTGTTTGTTCTGGGATAAACCACCAGTTGTTCGCTCCACCTGCACACATGCAGAAAAGAGGATTTTTGACTCACCTGTACACACACACACTCTACCACAGCCAAGCTATGAAAACACACACACACACTTACCCATTGATAATCTCTTTGTTCTCTCCTCTGATGAAGTACTCTTGCTCTGGGGTGATGATGCAAAGCGAGTTCTTCTGGCCTGTCTTGGGTTCGGCATCGATGACGTCCGTGCAGAGGTTCATGTTCACCGTGCCCTGAGGCAGCGTGCTCGGCTGGGGGAGGACAAAAATGATTTATTAGACATAAACCGAATATTTTACTATTAGACTTCGAACACTTTTAGATTAAATGAAAATTCTGTTATTTCAGTGTAAAACTTGGAGTGCTAGAGGAGCAGATTAAACACAAAAAGGAAACAGGGTAGGAAAATAATAGGATATATGTAATTGCACGAGTGAGAGTAGTTGACTCATAATGCCAACATTACAACACTAGGAAAATATGAACAGATAAATAGTAGGTGTAAGGTAATAGCATTGGAACTTAAAAAAAAAAAACAGAAAATTGTGGAAAAACGTACAATTTTGAAGACATGCTTGCATCAATTAGTTTCTGGCTTTGGGTGGGTGACCGCCCACACAGCACCGATATCACCGGCATCACATTCCAAATAGTTCAAAACTCAAATGCAGAAGTTTTGGGGGAACACGACTCAGTTCTGCACATTTCTGAGCTTTACCTGAGCAGATTTCACCATACCTCTCTCTCTCTCTCTCTTTCAAGCCCTCATTTCTGTTCAGAGGATATGTTAGGCCTTTACTGTACAGACGGTCTGCTGTTATCAACAGCTCGCCATGGTAACTTGGCAAATCCTTTCAGCCACGGTGCAGACTGAGTGAATAGATGACAGCAATGGGAAGCTGGACTAAAGCTGCTTTGTGTGTATGTGTATGAATGGCGTGGACCGTAGCGCTGCGTCAGTTCAGCGAGGAAGAATTCCTTGTTTCTCACTATACTACACTGACCGCTTGATAATAATAGTGATCATAGTGTTTTCCAGACTTTAAGAGATTTTTGCTTTGGTGCACAATCTGTTCTAATCAAAACATCAATTGCTTCAAATTTCTTGGGCTAAAATAGGAGTTTCATCGTTGTTTTTGTGTGATGAGATAATAACTGGATTGTTATATCAACGTCATACGTTATTATCTTGTTAACATTCGAGCAAAGAATTCCCCTAAACTTCCTCTCGAGCCTTGTGCTTTCTCTGAGTCTGGTCTGAATCCGGCAACTCGGTTATCAGGCTTTGCTCAGCTCTGCCTGCTACAGATGTAAAACAGGTGCTGGCTCTCCCTCTCCAGCTCCTTTTAAGGCCATTCAACACAGATCCAGCTTTATTAAGATCTGCCTGCAAACCCCCAGGGGCAGCCAAATATGGCAATTACACTGGGTCGCACTTCAGAATTCAAAGGCTGTGGAAGGATTTCCTCCACTAGAAAAGAGAATATGCAGTCTATTTACTGCAGCAGTGGGCAGGGATTGACAACTGTGGAGTGGGTAAATCTTATGCCATATCTATGTCATAGTGACATAAACAGAAGTGAGATAATAACAGATACTATAACATGGACAGGAAACTACTTTCTGTTCATTCACACAGCGTGTTTATTGGATTTAGGCCAGTAACAAAGGCAGGATCAAACAATGAAGACACGTGATTGAGAATGCACGTCGGTTCCAACTTGTGCCAAAGCTGGAATGCATTTCTCTGAACACGTCGCTGCAGAATGAAGATCAAACGATGAGAAAATGCTACGCTTTCAGGCTCTGACACAACAGCTGTCAGGCTTTTAGCGCGGCCTGTCTTCATTTCATCCACGTCACTGCACGCAAACCTGCCTTTTGTTTTGGCGTGAAAGGGAAGCATATAATCACATGGTTTTATTTGCCAGTCAGTCAGTGGCTTTACATGCACGCTACACTCCAGTTATTTGTCTCTGCTGCGGTTAAGGCAATAATGTCAATAAGATGTATAATTAGTTTGCCGAATTTACGTGACACATTGCATAACTGGAGTATGCAGGTGAGGAAATGCATGCAGATTATGATGCTGACATGCCAGAATAAAGCGATTTACAATCGCACAATCTACATCCATTACTGGGAGTAAGTTTAGTCCAGTTTTATTTTCAATCAAAGTAAAATTTATACATGATGTTTGAAAATAAAATTTAAAAAATCCAGTCTATTCTGGTACACGCTGTATAGACAAATCCATATCATGGATTGGTTCAACTATACAACAAACCCTCTATGAAATAAAGACGATGGTGATACTGAAGATGCCCTAAGCTTTTTTTTTTTTTTTTTTTTTTGCTGCCATTCGATTTACAATTTTTAGTTGATCCTGATCCCGAGCATATGAAGGCAAACTAGCTGTTACTTAGAAACTGCTCTCTGCAACCAGCACCAAAACAAAGAAGATATATCTGTCAAAGCTACCATTCAAACGCAAATGAACTGTCGTAGGTTTGATTTCTACAACACTGATCCAATTGCAGATCCGACAATTGTGTCTGCCTTCTGTGGGGCTGACTATTTTTAGCTTTGCTTTGGGATATCATTAAAGCTAACAATTTTCTCACAGATTTCTCATGAAAATTTAGCCTCCCTGGGATCATAACATGCCCAGAGGCTGTAAAGTACCAAACACATAAAACACAAAGCTAAACAGAAACAATACAAGTCATGAGAGTCGAACAAGTAAAATGTTTTTAAGGTAAAACAGAGAAACATCTGTAAGGTAATTACCCCATACTAAAATCTTGAGTATTTTTACTTGCAGCCCATTCCCAAAAAACTGTAAAAACCAACATGAAAAACACAACTGAGAGAGAGATTTGGAATTAAATGGAGTACACCCACTCTATAAATGATAAATTCTACAGGAAGCTTTTACAGGCCAGTGGCAAGTCCCATCACAGACCACCGCAGCAGGCTGGGGAAGGGAGGCTGCTGTTTTATATGGCACATGTGCCTCAACATGCATCTCCATCAAAACTCAAAGCTCTTTACAGACAGGCAGCTCCAAACCCTTCCACGCCAGGCCTGCCAGGATGAACATGCAGAAAATTATAAGGTGGCATCCAGAATTTAACACGCAGTAGATGCAGAGGAATTCAGAATTTGCACGGATAGAGGGTGATTCTGACTTCTTTGGTTTCCTGAAAGATGGTGTAAAACAGAAGCAGCTCTGGAGCAAAGTCGTGTCCGCCAAGAACTGCTGATCAGTCTGTTCTCATGGTCATTGACCTTTTAACCTCAGAGCTTTCAGGGTGGTCTCACTCAATTCTCCTCAGAAAATCTATTCCTCCCCTACTGCATGTCTTCGCGCACCGCTCTGTTTAACAGTATCGGGTTACAAGCTGCTCAATTTGATGGATCGTGTACATAAAGCTGTAACCTTATTAAGCTATGCCTGTAAATGTTCAACTATCTGTCGCATTACTGCTGTGATCCTCCAGCAGTGGTGTCAGTGCTTGCCGCAGCAGGCCGCGTGTGGAATGTCTGGGTCTGGGGCATATCTGACGTTTCCTCTGTGGTTTTTAGGGGCTAGTTCTCCATTTCTCTGGCTGTCTGTCGTCCCGGGGCTGCGAGCTCACTGCAGTTCACCAAATAAGGGCATTGGAGAGGAATGCTGCGTTAGATGGGAGAGCATCTTTCCCCTCTCCTTGTAGTCAAAATAGCTTGGATGTAAGACGTACACACAGCACCCTGCTGTCTACAGGGCGAAAAATAGAAAACGATGACATCACTCCATTGACCTTCTTCTTCTTCAAGAGGATTCAAGAGGTTAGAGCGTCACTGTGTGAAAATGGGCTGCTCCTCAGACAAACGTAAGAGAACCTAAACCAATTTTAGTAATTTGACCAGGAACTGCTGCACTGTAATGTTTATATCATTATCATTTATACACACATTATATAAATACACAACATATCAGCTGGCTGTGTTTGGCATCTCCTGTCAGCTCAGTGTAGATAAACTAAAATTCATTTAAAGCATAAATACTCTGATACTCTATATCCTCCTGAACCTTTATTTTTTTTAAATGGAGAGAAGCACAACAGAAATGCTGGGCAACTGAAGGCAACGACTGCTAAACCAAAGCATTCCAGTATAGTCTGAATAAAATATCATCTTGCAGAAATGAGAATAGCTTATTGACCTAAATAGAAAAGTAAATCAATGTGTTTGATTAATGATCAAAATAAATAATAAGCTGAAAAAACAAAGGTCAAGATGCATTTGCAATCTCAGGTTGTTTCAGGATCACAGAAGATACATGATTATGCATATGATACAGTATGCCTACATGGCTGGTTTGTTAATGAACAGCAATACAAGTGGAGATAATGTGATCAAGGAGAATAAACCTGCCAAAAGCGGAGTAAAATCTTTCCACCATAGAAAAGAAGAATGGAAGGGGGTCTCCGAAAACAAACCTCAACTCCAGCCTCAACCAAGATGTATCTGCTCTCAAATGCTGGCTCAAACCGTTGGGTAAACAATGACGGGCTTGATGAGATCAAGACCGTGAAGGTGTGGTTATCAGCTCAAACGTTTCGGAGTTCCTATCCTGAGGGTCCAGAGCACAAAGCGGCCATTTCCCTGACCCACTTTTTCCTGCCTTCTGGAGTAGATGAAAAGACCAAAGGACAATGAGGCAGACAGTTTTGGAATCGCTGTTACAATGAGAGGAAAACACAATTGCACACCAGCATGGGTGTCACTGGAAACACGTTACACGGTGGAAACATGCACGTGGATACACACTCGCACAAATGGTTTCCTCCCTTTGTGAGCGCTAGCAAATGCCAGGAGATTCACCAAGTGTGACTTCAAACGTCCTTGTATCACCAAATACTCACACACACACACAAAGCCAATCTCAAAGCCCGCTCATCTCCTTTTCCCTCACTGTCCTATGAACTTACAGGAGCTGGTAAAGAAATGAAGCCAGGTTAAAGCTGTAGGTAATCTAAGATGTTGCTCAAGCCCAGAAATGGAAAAATGAATCATGCTTCACAGCACTAGCAAAAGTCAATGTCAATGTTTCTGTCAGGCTGGCTAGTAAATGTGGCTCAGTATTTACACACAAGCTTTCTAATCTCCAGCCTGATCAGCCAGTGTGGGTTTGGTCACCCGTGTCACATTCCCCCAGCGACACACTACCAGCACAAACACAGGCTCAGTGTGGACACCGAGACTTGGCTTCCCAGCTTCTTTCCTGTCCGTGGTTCTCAGATCTTTTTGATTCTACTTCACAACTTTTGCCTGCGTCGCTAAATTTCACCTTCAATGAACTAATATGGCTTTCCGAAGAGCAAGATTCCGGTTGGTCGCACAAACCCTGCTGACTGTAACACAAGCCACAACCACCCTTAGAGATAAGACCTGTTAAGTCTGAAGGCTGACGACACATCACACACCTGAGGAGACTATGGAGAGATCAGACACCTAGCGAATGACAGTCCCTCATTGTTTTCATCTTGTAGTGCAGAAGAAAACGGTTGTCAAGACATCAAATTAAAGCTGGAAACACACTGCAAGAGATTTTCCAATTAGGCTCTGAGATCAGTAAATCTGGGAGGACCCAGCCAGATCAGTGTGTATAAACAGCATTCTATGAAACAATCAGAGAGCAAAGTTAGAGCTCGTTATTAAGGACTGCCAACCAAATGCAATAAGATAAACGCTGGGTTGTAACAGTGAGCAGTCACCTTAAAGGACCATACCGGCCATTCTGCATGTTTGAGCCTAATGTATTCAATTTTCATACACGTAACATTACTGACAATCATTTCTCAAAGCATACCACTGGAACGGTGAATTAAAAATGTTTTTCCTACCTTCCAGACCACCATTGGTTTCAGTTCATTCTGGTACGCTATTAAAATCAACTTGTTGATACTTGAAATGTTCTTGGGATAGGTAATCCATCATCACCAACAAGACATGTATTCAGGTTTATTTTAGAAGTTACATAATTTTAGCGTTTAAGCTCAATAAAAAGCACAGAGTGATCCTCCACCGGGGAATATAGTCCCAAAAAAAGGCCTGCGTTTATCGAAAAAATTTAAACGACTGTGACTTCATAAGGCTGTGTAACTATTAGCAGGCGAAACATTGATTTCTTAAGGTGGGTGTATCACTTGAATATTTGATTTTGAAAGATTAAGAGATTTTGCAAAATATCAGGAAAGCTGAAATACAGGTTTATCCTTTGGGAAATGATTGTCAGTAACGTAACGTGTATGAAAATTGAATATGCTAGTGCAATACCCATTCAAAACGTGCCTGTTTGGAATTAGCTGGACTTTATGGTGTGCACTGCAGCCTGCCATTTTGTTCTGCACGTCCTCGTGAGCTAGCTTTGTTTGCTGTACAGGGTCGGGCTGAGACTGTGGCACTGGACCTGAGCGTATGTTGCTGCGCCCGGAGTGTATCCTGCCGCGTGGACTACTTTTTACCGGCACAGCTCAATTTGAGAACCACTCATCCTCAACTTCACACGTGACACTACACGTCCTTGGGTCCTGAGCAATGAACCTGCTGGGTTCTAGAGATAATGGTGCCACAGACAGACACAGAGATTACTTCTTTATAGATAGATTAGGCTCAAACATAGAAAATGGCTGGTATGGTCCTTTAAGCTGGGCACCACACACTACCATATTTTAATACCGAGCAACACCCACACCTTTAAAAACATGGTTCCTTACATTTTTCCCCATAAATTTTTTTTGCCCACTCCTTTCACTCAACTGTTATCAGCAAATACTTATAGCAGACTGTTAAATCTAATTCCACAGAATCGTCTATGGATAGCAGTAACCATCTAAAACAACAACAACAACCCAAAACCAGCTTAAATTTGCTCTGGTTTTGAAGTTGGTCACTGAATTGGCCTGAAAGTCATGTTGAACACTTTTGGGTTCCATTTCACAACCTGGCTAGTATGGAGAGAGACTTCTTCATTGCTTAGATTTTGCAGACAGCGGTTGCGCTACCTACCGATTCGTCCAAGGCGAAGCGCAAACAGCCATGTTCATACAGCACAAAGAATCTCCGTTGCCATTTCTGTCAGAAGAGACACATAAGATATCAGATAGCCTGAAATTGAACCAATTTAAAGTCACAACAGCAAGATAACAAAAATATATATACTGGTGTATATATATATATATATACACCTTTATATATTGAAGAAATGACATAGTATTAATCTATTTTCCTCAGAGAACTTCCGTAACATAATATTACTAGTATATTACCAGTATATTTCCATTAACTAAGGGAAAGTATTATACATGCATATATGGAGCTCCCCCTTTACTCAACATAACATGCAGGTCTGCAAGCTCTTACCCGGGATCTCTGCATAGGATTGTCGAAGTCAGTTCCCTCAGGTGCCAAGCACAGCCATCCACCATAAATAGGTTTAGCCTGTAAAAGAGAGAGAGGGGTAGAAAAAAAGAGCAATTTAGGCAATCATTAAAACTGAAAGAGTGGGTCGAGGTGGATAGGGAGGGAGAGAGCGAGAGAGAGAGACCTGTTGGGGTCCAGATGTTGCTTCTCTCCCCATATTGCATTTTGCAACCACACAAAACCAGTTAGCAAGCCTCTTGATGTAATCAGCTCTGTTTGATGACACGCTCGGGTGCCTCTCCTTCCCATTTCCTCATAGCAGATGAGGCCAGTATGACAAATGCCGACTGACTGATTGATTAGTAGCGACTCAAAACAAACAATATATCTACACATATCCTCTTCATACATTCACCATCTGGACCACACAAAAAAAATAACCTGAGTCCGATAGAGACAGAAAAGTTTATAAGATGTGGAAACATAAACGCAGATCCTGCTCACACTGTGCCAGCCTATAAAATGGCTGCTCTTTGCTCGACATTAACGTTGACAGTGTGTCTATCTGCTTTGAGTGTTAACCATTAGAGAGCGGTTCTCACACCTGCACCCACCCCCCACCTTTTCCCAACAAACACAACATAAAATGTCTCTCTCCTGGAGAGAAAAAGGATCAGATTAGTAGTCTGCTGTTCTGCTACTGGCCCTGTTGCTGCTCCATGTCACTGCATGCCTGCCATAAATCTATACATGCAGTGTTTCAACTTGCATGGGTGCAGCTATGGAGGCAGTTTGATAAGCTTAACACATTTAAAGGTGGTTTTGGAGGGGAACCGTGTTGTGACCTACATAAATCAAGTCAGCCTAGTTTATTGGCAAAGGAATGATTTCAATCATGTTCTGATGCTCAGTTTGTAGAGAATGAGAAAGGCTGAGGGACCGCCAGTACAAGCAAACAAAGAAAAGAGGTCGCAGCTGTTTCAGAAACCTGGAGAAGAGGTGCAACACATCTCTGCATGTGTTCACACACTTACAAAAACACACAATGGCCAATCTTCCTCTCTAGTGGTCCTTCAGTGACCCCATCCCCCCCCNCGACCCAAGCCCATACTGCCTGCAGCCATACCCCCCCAGCTCTCAAACGAGACCCTCCCCCTGGCAGTGAAGTTGACACCACTTCCTCCCTCGGCCAGGTCAGAGACCTGGAGCTGAACCGCATTTCCCTGTCATCTTAGGCCACGTCCACGCTAATGTGTGGATAAGCATTAAAATGCTAATGTGTCAAACTGCATTCTCTTCACAGCTGCATTTTTGAATTTTTCCACAAAATATAAGTAGTTTCATTGTCATATCTTTCCTACATGGCTTCTTGCGCTTATGAGTATAAAATAAAGATTTCATCATGGGTGGTAAATGTTACCTACAAATGAGGCTAATGGTAATAATTCCTGGGCAGACCCTTGATCAAATAATTTTTAGAATTCTGCAGTCATCCAATAACACAGACATTTCAGTATGTAGTTATGTAGTTTGTCGGTAATTAGTGATTAATTAACTTTGCTCCTATGTGGAAGCATAATCACGTCTGTGAATGACTAAAATTTTTTTTTTTTTTAAAAGCACGATTCCCTATCAAAACCATGNACGTCTGTGAATGACTAAAATTTTTTTTTTTTTTAAAAGCACGATTCCCTATCAAAACCATGTATCCATTTTTTCAAAGATCAGCTTTCAGGGTTGTATAGCAAATTTAAGTGTTGATGGGAGGTCAAAACGGAGGGGAAAAAATGTTTTCACATTTATTTGCATTAGTGCAAACATAACCTTTTGTTCTAAGCGTAACTTGGAAGAACTGGTTTATCTAGAAGGGTCCCTGTTGTCCCTGACCAGACTTATGGGTAAAAACACAAACACAGCTGGGTGTGACACTAGAGGTCACCCATGTGAAAGTCATCCCATTTGTCACAACATGGGATTCTCCAGAGAAAAGACCCTCGCAGGGACCCCGTATTGGGGACCAGAGCTGTGGGTATAGTACGTAGGCTATAGGCAGAAAGTTGGCATCTAACCTCCTGCAATGACAGCAATGAGACAGTCTACAGAGCGTTAACTGCCTTGGAACATTTGGTATGTGTTAAAGCTCTTGCCTCTGTAAAGCCAAACGTTTGACTCAACTCTGACCGTAGCTTATAACCTCACACAGTGAGAAGTGGAGCAGAAGCCTCTGGGAAACTGCTTCCACACTTCCTTTTTGCTAACGCTCTCCCCCTCCCTGTGACTCCTGCTCCCACTCCTTCAGTCCCATCACATCCCCGCCCGCCTTTCTCCATCTCTCCCACATATACACAAAACTTATGCAGCAAAACCTCCACCCTCCATCGTTGTCCTCTGTTCCACCACCTGTCCAGGATAATGTGAATACTTTTCTCAGGCAGGGCCCATCATGCCTGAGGAAGGCCAGTCTCTGTAGGGTCAAAGTACTCATGTGACCAAGTGAAAACCATGGCAACAAATTAAACAGTTGGGCCTCATTGGAAAATAAAAATGACTTTTATGTACATGGACTGAAATAAAAGAATGCACTCTGGCTCCAGCAGCAGCCTCCCCCCAGCCCACCTTTTATTCTAGCAGAGTTGAACAAAGAGATTGTTTATATTGGATACTGTCCTTCCGACAATTCAGCTCCCTTCCCTTTGCATAACTTTACCATGTGGGCTATCTATTTCGGTGTTGCATTCACAGTGTCAGATTGAACAAATGAACGGGGGGGGGTTAAGGTTAAACTCTGGCTCCATTTAAATATCGAACAATTCTCATTTAATTTGGGTTCAAATTCATTCAGCTAAATGAGCTATTTGTGACATTTTAACACCATTACATAGCCATAGTGGAACTTTCTTTGCATTAGGTTACTGAGTTCACGCTGGGAGCATGTTAAAAAAGCCTATTCTTCAATTTGGGCCTGTTGAACATGGCTGCGAGGTTTAACACAGTTTACGTGATGTTACATAATACAGCTTTGGCAATAACAACTTGGTGGCTACAGCTAACTGGTTTTAGGATTGTCCATTTAAAAAAGCTTAAAAGAAAAACAGCTTGTGCTACTTAGGTCCCTGCTCACACCATTCCTAGCTGATACTGTTTGGACAGCTGACAGGATGGAAACCATTTACAAAAGTGTGTGGGTGAGTGGGACTAAGTGAAAAGCGAAGACTGATGACATATCTTTCAAAGAGGTCAATGCAGTAAGCCTTTCTGGGTCTGGAGACCGGTATCGTCATACGGGCTGCTGGAGAAGAGTGTGGGCCGGGTCACAGGGGGATTAGAGGAAGTGAGGTAACCACAAACTGCCTAGCCTGACTCAGAAGTATTGCATGTGAAGAGTTAACCTGCAATAAACTCTTGAGCAGCAATACACACTTCTGAAAAAGAAAGCAAGCACGTACCCACAAACACACATATACACAGGAGAAGAGGATGCTGACGTTGCAGTTTGGCTCTAAAGCCGTGTTCAAGGGCCCATCTGGGCCTCATCGTCTGGGATCAATTACAGAATACAACAGAGAATAAACTAATGATCAGAGAGAGAGAGAGAGAGAGAGAGAGAGAGAGAGAGAGAGCATGCTTATAATGCAGTCACCACAGCTGAATGGAAATTCACTTTATCTTTGCTCCTCTCATCGCTATTCTTTATTCTAATTGCCATTAGCTTCCATATAGTGGGATCTGCCTGGAATACCTGCTAACAACAAACAACTACAGATAAATAACACAATGAATCACATACATCAAGCTGACAGCATTTAAGTAGCCATAATTAGCAGTCACAGGAACTCTACCCAGTCTGATTCAATCACTTGGAAACAGATATGCACATGGAACAAATGAAGGCACGTAGATGTTGTGTTTTATCCAAGATAAACACCCTTCCCTAATTTTCTCTGCATCAAGGCTGTTTCATCAATGTTGTTCTTGGCACAAGTACTTAAAACTCCGAATTGAACTACATTTGTGCATCTCTGTTGGACATCCTGTGTCCACACTGCACACGAACTATCTCAACATTGATATCTCAGGATAAAGGATAGCTGCTGCTAAAATATAAAAGACTTAAAAATCAAGCTAGATATCGTGGCTGTCAGTCAATTTTCTACTGAGCTGGATAAGCTGGTGACAGCTTAGTTGCTACCAGCCAATAATTATTTTGACTGATCCACGTTTGGTAGAAATAACTGTTTAGCAGCAAATACTGGTTCTTCTTTGTTTTGTAACTGGAAGTCTACAAAGGAATTTAAAAATATGAAACGCTCGTTTAACATACATGTATACGATATTATAAGTATTGTATTTATTTTACCTGGGTCAAATCCTGGTCCGTCAGGAGATGCAACTCCCGTGGTTTGAAGCAGTTCTGACATTTACTTTTATTAAAGATGTTTGCCTGGAATTTCCTGCAGGGGTTTTCTTTTGCGGCAGACATTATATTTCAGCTGTGTTTAAATTCTGGAGAACTTTGTCAACAGTAGAGTTATAATCCCGCTGTTTCGTTGTGCGTGTCTTCTATCCTAACTTCGAAAAGTGTCCAGCACTTCGATTCATTATCAACAAAGGACCGGACCGGCTACGTCTCAGGAACGCAGTTCAAATCAAACGCCTCTTTTGTCTGCTTAGTTGTATCCAATTACAGCTTCCCAATAAATGATTAGTTGCCATTAAGCCAGCCTTCTCATCACTGAGTGATGAATGCCTTTCAGTCCATGGCCTGCACCCACAAACCGAAGCAGCGACAGAGGTGGCTGATATTCTGCTAGCTCGCCAGTAGGTTTTCAAATCAATAACGTGATGGCGTAACCCACACAAACATTTGCACAGTTATCGGCCTCAAATCCGAGGCGACAGTGTCCATTAAGTAACAAGAGACGCCCATGTGAAGACAAACAGAAAAGGAAAGCCTGGCAGCCAGACAGGCTACAATCCCAGGCGCAGCAGTCAGTCCATGCGAAGTTCATCCAGTGCTCCTTTGCTAACTAGGGTTAGCTCACTTAGCTAGCTTGCAAGGCTAACTAGTGAATTTCTCTACTGGTGGCGTCTTCAACTGGATTTTAAAAAAAAAGGTCCCAAAACCCAACCGTCTCCTGTGCTTTTCTCCCAGTTAGAGGCGCTGCATCCACGGAAAGCACCTCTTCTTCAGTCAGAAACGGCAAAATGAGCTTTTCGCGTTTGATTCCATAACTAGCTCGGTTAGCAGCAATAGGTTTATTTTATTCTCTCCCAACCCAACGAACAGAGGAGAGGAGATCTCACATTAGCTCCTGGAATTCTCCGGGATCTCGCGATAACTGCCAAGTGCTCACTCTCGCCCCCTACTGCGAGAATACAGTACTGACATGTTATCATGATAACATTAGAATAACTTATTGAATCATATTTAAATTGAATTTTCAGTCTGATTCTCACAAAGCAGCCAGACTTCAACACTTTACATTTCCACCAGTTTTAATCTTAAAAACAATTGTATTTTTTTCTTTTAAAGCAAACTTAAAGCAAATTTAATTGAGTAGCTAATCAGTGAAATCACACCATTATCACACCATTCTTTACTGTTTTTCATAACACTTTTAATCAAGGTGATTTAATCATTGTTTTAATTTTAATCATACAACCTAGCAAAAAATTAATTAATTAAGTGTTGGACACATTTTTTTTTATACAGTATGATGAGTTTAAAATAGTAGTACAATGTAATCACAAGTGTAACTGAGACTTTTATGCACGGGGTTGGGTACTTTCATTTGTCGTCCATCTCTTCATGCTGCCAAACAAGAGACATGCCTCAGATTCTATTCACCACATATGTATGTATTAATGGCTGACTGAAGCAGAGGCTATTATAAGCAGCAGGTTCCAGTTGACAGCTGTGGGCCGGACAGACAGAGAGAAGAACAGAACTGTGTGAATGGACGAGGGGCACAGAGGGAGGAGAAGGGATTAATACCTCACTAAACCTGGAAAACCAACAGCCACTCCCGCTGAAGGATTAGCTCCTTGTCCATGCTGTAAGTGAACTAAGAATAACACAGATTACAGGTGTGTGTGTGTGTGTGTGTGTGGTGTGTGCGTGTTGTGTGGTTGCACTCATCAACTCTGTCTAACCCAGAGGGATCCATTAATGTGTCAGCTCAAATATAGGGCTGGGCTGGAAGATGGGTCTCTGGAGCCCTCACAAATAATATTTTTAATGTGGATTATGGGGTTATCTCAACGTGTTTTTCAAGTGAAACAGGAAAAGTAAGGTCATCCATTGCTTATGAATGTGAACCTCCCTGTTTGCTCCCCTTGGGGTATCCTATGACAATATCCTGGGGGTGACATAGTGCAAGATGGTCTGTGGTGGCAACATGGCCAGAATATATTTAGCTGTACTCCTCAAACACCCTTTACATGGTAAGTGTGTTAGCAAGGCCACCAAATGTAGATTGTTCCTCAGGGTTTTTCACACAGAAATTGAAAGCAGAAAGCCACATTTTTATCATATGCCACAATATCTTTGCTGCTCAAAGCAAATAAAGGAGAATATATATATATATATATATATAAATCTGACATATTGGTCTCTCCTACATTTTTAGATGTATGATGTGTAAAAATGTCTCTAGGCTGTGAATTAGTTTACACTCATCTATCTTTAGGATGTTCTGCATTTACAAATTCCAGCTGAATAATTCTATATGATCAAATATGACCCACATTTTACTCTGATGTCATCAAGAGGAAGTGACACGATACAGAGAACTATATTGTTTCATGGCCTGAGTTTACCCTTTTACTGTTATGAAACATATTCAGGAAGGTGTTTGTCTCGCACACATGATTGCTTCTGAGATCATACTGATATAAACAATTTTCTGGATTTACAAAACAATAGGGTCACTTTATCCTAATAAAAATAATTTATTATCCCCTATAGGATTCCATGATTAACTCCGTGTTCAACACAAAGGAGGAGATGTACATGAAAAGAAGCAAACATTTGTTTAAGATTTCCGATTACTATGTGTTCTACATTTACTCTAAAGTTGAATAATGTTTGTCAGTGACAAAGTTTACACAACAAAAGTTTTAGCTCTTCCAAGCCACACCTTGGAAGAGTTAAAACTTGATCCCAGCATGCCTTTCAGCACAGACTGCTGCTCTTCATTCCAACTCGTAGAAAGCAGGTCATTAGGTCTGTATGTTGCTCAAACTGGTCGTCTGCTCTCTCCCTTACAGAACATGGATCTCCCCTCTGTGATGGTGTTGCCCCTGCTGATAGTCTTGGCAGCAGGAGTGTACTACATCTACAATGAGGTCATGCATTTCATGTCCAAGTCTTTAGTCCGAAATAAAGTGGTTGTGATCACTGATGCTGTGTCAGGGGTGGGAAAAGGTAAATGATCCTAGTTTTTAAAAATTTTTATCTTATTATTTAGTTCCAGATACATGTCGGAATTAGTTATTCTATGACAGGCCTATTCAACTAGCGGCCCGTGGGCTGGATACGGCCCTTTTGAAATTTTCTATGGCCCTCAAGAGTACCTGGCATGTGTGTGATATGATGAATAAAAAACTAAGGTTCTGATGTTTTACTATGTTCACCTTATANGGCATGTGTGTGATATGATGAATAAAAAACTAAGGTTCTGATGTTTTACTATGTTCACCTTATATTTGTCACATATGGATATTGACCTGTTTTAAACATTCCTTATGTGTTGTTGAGTAAATTTTAAAAAAGGGCTACTTATTGTTAGTCTGTTGGCTACTGTTTTACTGTGTTCATTTTTCATTCAGCACTGATGGATATGGACCTGTTTTAAAAGCTCCTTATGTGTTGTTGAAGAAATTAAAAAAGGCTTGCCTATTGTTAGTCTGATGGATACTGTTAAAACATATTCAGCTTGTTTTCTACATTTGTGGATATAGACCTGTCAGAAAAACACCTCATGGCTGCTTGTTTTTTACATGCAACTTTTTGCATTCTGTATCAGGCCTTATAACCGTAGCTTTCCTATTTTTTGTATGGACTACCTGCTGACTGGAATTGGTTATAATGATACTATTAAAGTGAAAGAAAAGGGATGCACTTGACTAGTTTATTCCATGTAGTAATATATCTATTACTGTTATACTTTTTTATTTGTACCCATTAACTGACAAAGTATTCTGTATGGCTCACGAACCCCTAGTGATTTTTCTATTTGGCCCACTTGCAATTAAAGTTGAATAGCCCTGCTCTACGAGATTATTTCAAATGCTTTTGCTCTCTTTTGGTTTAATTCAGAGTGTGCCCATCTCTTCCATAAGGGCGGTGCCAGACTGATCCTGTGTGGGACTACCTGGGATAAGCTGGAGTCTCTGTTTGACTCTCTGACTACTGATGCTGATCCCAGGGAGGTGAGGAAAAGAAACAAATCAAAATGGCTCATACTGGCTGCTGTCACCTTATAAACATGCCAGCCTTTGAGTAAACACAAAGTGAAATTGTGACTAGAACTGAGCCATCTTTTGGCAAGCTACAAAGAAAATAAATCTTACTCTATGGCTGCTCCAGTAATGTGCCGCTACTATATCTTATCTATTAATATACACAGGAAACATGGTGTACATTCTCATGAGGGTATCGCAGATCAAACCATTATCATATTGTACCAATAACTGTGCAATTCATTAAGATTTATTAACAGAAATCTCTCAAACAGCTGTAAGGAATCAGGGCGTAACGCTGACATGACATGGTGAGAAGGATCCTCATGTATTTTTATCATAATCTTCTGCTCTGTCCACCACCTGGCAGATCAGCACTTCCTCCTCTGGTCGACACAAAGGCAGGATATCCTCTCTGACAGCACACTGTCCTCTGTGTATCTTCTACAGGACAGGGCAGATGTGTGCGCGGGGAAAAAGCACACAGATGAAACACACAAACTCACATCCATTGATTATGTTTAGCTGCGTAAGACATAAATCAAACTGATTTGTGTTTGTAGTGGCCTTGTTTGCCTTGGGATGATTGCTGACTGGAGGTCGTGGTTCACTGACCTTTGCAGTTCTCACTCCATCATCTGCATTTGATCGTTGTTGTTTTGCTCCCCATTAGCAGTGCTCCGTGTTAGTGTAGTTAGCTGGGGAAAAATTTGACAATTTTAATAAATTATTTATAATTTTAATCATTTAGCATGAAAAAATGCTACATATTTTCTACTTCTTTGTCTTATATTGAACCCTTAACCTTTTTTAAACTGTTGTTCCATCAAAACAAGGATTTTAAAGACATCATCCTTTTTCCAGAGAACTTTTAAGGAATTTGTCTCTATTTTTTTTTTTTTTTTTTTNTTTTTTTTTTTTTTTTTTTGACATTTTACATAATAAATGTTTAATCAAGAAAACAATCCCTGGTTAAACACCAGTAACGAAAACAATCATTAGTTGCAGCCTTTCTTGATCTGTAGTACGCTTGACTTACTTACTTACAGTAGAGTGAAGTAATACAATCCTGTACCCTTTTTCTATAGACATTTGCTCCAAAGCTGGTGATGCTGGACTTCAGCGACATGGACAGCATGGAGGAGGTGGTGGCTGAGGTCATGGAGTGTTACGGCTACGTGGATGTGCTAATCTGTAACAGCAGCATGAAGCTGAAGGCCCCAGTGCAGAATGTTTCCCTGGAACAGGATAAAAACATCATGGATATTAATTATTTCGGCCCCAGCACATTGGCTAAAGGTGGGGTGGACATCAATGAGATAATCAGCACAGAAGAGGCTAACTGTGTTATTGATTTCTTCTTATCTAATTGTTAATAAGTGACATGTACAAATAATGTGGCAGGTGTACTTCCTACAATGATTTCAAGAAGATCGGGACATGTTGTCTTGGTTAACAGCATCCAGGGCAGACTGGCTATCCCCTTCAGAAGTTCATGTGAGTTAACACTCAGCCTCTCTTTACTAAAATCATGCTCACTTATTTAGCACATCTGCTAATTACATACTAACAACCTACTGGGGTTTCAAACATGTATGTGCAGTATGTCTGTTCTTACAGTTTGGTGCAACAGATAGACAAAGTTCCTAAGGGAAGACAGATAACAATTACCCAAAGTATGCTGTCTGCAATGCATGGAATGAGGTTTATTTGTAGGTGAGTCACACCTCTTTTGTGTCTGGGCACATGAATGTTCCTATGCGTATTTGTGTCAATGCCTTTCAGATGCAGCGTCCAAGCATGCAGTGCAGGCTTTCTTTGACTGCCTGCGGGCTGAGGTGGAGGAGTACGGGGTAGTTGTCAGCACCATCAGTCATACCTTCATCAACGCCTCCACACCGCCGCCCACAGAAGAGCCTGCCCCTAAACCTAACAGCCTGGCTGCATGTGAGTTTAAAAAACAAAACAACAAAAAATGGTGTATGCTGTAAGGCGGAGGCTGAACAGGTAATGACTATCTGTAAAACCCTTACAGAGGTACTGGCACTGATTCCTATTCTTCCATTCTGCTATCATGTCTTTGTGAATGTTTTATGTTTGTGAGTCTGTGTAGTGGGTGTGGCACATAGTGATACACCAGTTTTACTAGCTTATCTATTTATGTAGTTATTTATTTGTTTGTCTTTAAAAATTGGTTAATGGCTGAAAGAAGTTAGTTAATAGAAGAATAATAACTATAGAGCAAACAAACATTATAACATCCACTTTTAATAAGCAATATTATAAATGGGAAAATCTATTTAAGAGTGATTCACACCTTTATCTTTATATCAATTCTTAATAGAAATTAATAGCAGTTAGTTAATATTTTATTTCTAATGCACTGTTATGGTTATGTATAAATCTAATGGTGTAATTAACTCCTTTGTATGGCTGGGGTTGTGTTATAGTTATATGCATTTAAATACAATAATTGCACAAAAAAGCTTAAAGATGTCTAATATGTTGAACTGAAAATACTTGTGGCTCATATTATAATGTAGTAATATCACCATTACTACTAATAATGGCCATGGTGGTAGTAGACAAGTTATTAGTTGCTGTAGTAGTAATAATCATAGTAGTATTCACAGTAGTAGCATTCATAGTAGTGGTTAGTAGGGGTTGTAGTAGTAGTATGTAGTAGCCATTGTCATTGTAGTTTTAGTAGCCTAATTGTAGTACTAGTAGCCATAGTGCTAATAGTAGTAATAGTGGTAGTAGTAGTAATCAGTTGTTGTTTACAAATACAGTATATTGGTATATATTCAATATATTCTTTGTGCCCCATTTTGTGTGTTCCACAGACAAACATAACTTGGTGTATTTCTCTTCCTCCTCCACAGTTATTGCCAGCCAGCTGACCCATGGCGTCCGCCCGTCAGTCCTGGCCAATGAGATTATGCAAACGGTGAACAGGAAGAGGAAGGAGGTTGTGTTGGCTCACCCGATCCCTAGGGTGGCCCTCTACCTCCGCTCCTTCTTCCCCTCCTTCCTCTTCTCTGTCCTGGCTGTTGGAGTGAAGGACTCTGTGCTGGCTAAGCAGCTGCAGTAGGAGGAAAGCAGGAATGAGACGATTGTTTGGAAACAGCATATAAGTGTACAGGTCAAAGCACATTCGTTTAGCAACTTAAAATAATAAAAAGTCTGACCTCAGCTCAGGAGATTCCATATGGGAATATAAGAATGGACACATTTTGTGTTCATTGGGTGACCATTTATCATAATATTGGTGCTCTGCTGTTTCCTGCTAAAGATGAAAAGAGAAATATACTGCCTCTTTATTGCACTTAGTATAGATGAGACATTCAGATAAATTATGTATCTTATTATATATTAGATTAAAGGAAAGTGTAATAATCATAATCATCTTGCACATTATCAGAGCGAATGGCTTTGATTAAATGTATTGTTGATTAAATGCACACTAGAGGAGAACTATGTCTTTCTGTCAAATAAATGTGTTTCTTTGAGTGTCCACTAGGTGGCAGCAACTTCTAGTTATTAATCATGCAGCTTTTTTGCTGTTGAGATCAGACTCAGGCTTAATGCATGAACATGAATTAAATCTCCAGTGTTATTGACTATGGAAGAATTAATGAATAGACATCAATCTCAACTTTGTTTTAATTCATGTAAATTTATGTTTAATTTTCATTGTTTCATGATGATCTCCTAGCATTACAGTCATTGCTTGTGTATTTTAAAAGAGCGTACCAGTTAACAATAAAAATATTGATGGGAACTTGATGTTGAAATAATATATGTCTATTAAAAATATACATTTCACAATGTAGTACTAGAAGAAAAATACTTTACGACAAAATATATTCACCATCTGCCATAAACCTACCGTGGTATATATGACATTTATACAGATGCAATACCAGTCCAATTACATGTCACTCACAGATTTATTGCACTCATTGCTTCAGAGCCGGAGGACAGGAGCTGCTGTCTGGTATTATCCTGCAAGGATTACCTTGGTGGAATCAATGCTTATCCAGGCAGTGCGATTATTAAATGTACAAAATACAAAAACACACAAAAATGCAATGCATACGCTCAGCTTATATCAGAAGTTAAATTCCACATCAGGATGTCCAGCTTTGTGACAAAGGCTCCTTTTGTGACACTATGATGCAAATGAGGAATATATGCAGAGGCATTAGTCCGAGCAGTGTGTGTGTGTGTGTGTGTGTGTGTGTGTGTGATATCAAGTCCAGCTGGTATGCGTGAGCCTGTCCTCCAGGTCATTCTCCTCTGGGGAGTTCAACATCTTTTGTCTCCAGGGCTCCTGGACAGGAATGTGCCTCTAATGTTCACATGAATAAATGCAGCTCTATGACATTTCCACATGTTAAACAGGAAGGATTTCTTTAAAGCACTCAGCTGGACTCTCCAAATTGGCAGTTTGATCCGACACATTTCCATACGTCAAACAAAACTGCCAGATCACGTATGTGTCATTGCGTGCAATCAAGTTCAGACTATAAGTCTGAATAAGTGTGCAACAAGAGAAAGCAGTTTCAATTGTCAGATTTATTTTACTTAAAGGCTAATCAAACAGAAACGCACTGAGGTGTGCAGTAATACCTAAGAATGATCTAAGCCTAATAGTTTCTCTCAATCATCTGCCTGCTGCTCTCTGGTGAGCAATATGTTGATAAGACCAAAACACAGAGGAGGTGATTGTCCTGGAGCGATAGTGGAAGCGATGCGTCCTGAATGTGAAGCATGACTTATGTATGAGAGTCACCTCACAGGGACATCAGCACCCAGAAATGGTCTTTCCATGAGTGAGGTGATCACCCTTATCAATATTTAAAGCCCAAGTTATTGACACTAACCTGACTTATGGAGGTTATGCAGAGGCCATGGTAATGATTCCCTAAGCTTTCACATACAGCACCAGAGGGGCTGGCTCTTACTTTAAAATATGGGTTGATAGTGGACTTTATTGCTCCAATGAGTATTATTGGAGTAACGTCTGCACAACGGGACTGTCTTTGTCCATCTGTTGTTACACTGTATTCTGTTCTGCAGTGTAACCTTGAAGACAAATGTGTTCAGAAAACCTGACGCGTCAAACGTGCTGAAGTTTGGAGTATCTATAGGCTCTATTCAGGGTTTGGATATTAGGTATTAAATATTGGATGGTGTTACCGGTCACACTGTTCACCTCTGACATGATGAAGTTACAGCTACAGCAAAACAGCAAGGAAAAAAAATGATAAACTTTCATCTATTTAAACTAGATCATTCCATAATGTTTCTAAAAAATAAATAAATTGTTCTTCTAAACACATTCAGCATAATGCAAAGTTGAAATAAAGTGAAGTAGTCCCTCAAACAAGCATGCTGGAACAATATCTTTTTTTTTTATATATAATTTTTATAAGATCTCAACGCCCATTCATTTCAGTTTCACACTATATTTTACTCGTGTTTCTTCAAATCTTTCTAAGATGATTTCGTAAACGTTCTGCACATGCAATTCCTGATCTGTCGTACTTCCTCTGGAACAACAGAATCCTATTAATTCCATTCATGTTACTTCAAGACTTACTTCACATTTTGCTTTAATCACAGCACAGATAAAAAGTGGAGCATCGTGTGAATTATACTGCTAAGAGAACTTTATTTAAAATGCTGAATTAAAGATAAAAACACACATATATTTAACTTTTCCTCCTGAAAGCAGACCATGCTGAACGCTGAAGTCAAAATGTTTGCACAGACTCAACCTGTCACCACGGAGGATTAAACTATTCTTCAAGGTATAATCTCAGCGTCACGTCATCTTAAGAAGGAATTTATTTTTTATTTTTTTGGTCATAGAAGTCATCTTAATCCCTCACTCTGGTTTGGCAAAGATTACATATATGTGTAATCTCATGGGGAAAGTTTTTCTTAATCTCCCATAAATCCCAGCGCACATTTGCTTCTCACAGACACACAACTGTCTCTGCAAGAATAAGAGTTTTAATGTTACAATAATCCTTCAACTTTCTTGCTTTTAGAGAGGAAGAGTTACGTTTCTCATGGCCCCAGAATGGAGCCGGACCACAGATATAACAGATATATCAGCTCAGACTTCAGGGAAAAAGCATTCCAGCCAGCCAGGCAAAGTGCAAATGCAACAAAAACCAATGAAAAATTGAAGCATGAATCCTCCTGCTTTGTTCTGAAAATAGAATCTGAATCATTTGATAAGGACAGGGTTTTTTGTTCCCTTTTGGAGGTTTAATTTCTACCATTCCTCATTAGCTCTTTGTCAGAATGTCACCATGTCAGTGTGTCAGAGCCCTTATTGATCCCACTGGAGTCTAATTGGAGACGTTAATAAAGTTCGAGTCTCTCTATTGATCATCTGCCCATTATCAGTCAATGCATTGGGTGGCAACTCAATGTTCAAAGTCATGCAGTGGGCTGATGTGTTACTTTTACTACTGCCCCTGTAAATAACTCTTATGTTTTTTGTTTGCATAAACGAAAAGGTTTATGTGAGCCATTGACGCGTAACTTGTAATAATTACCTTCTGTCATCATGAAAGAGGTGAAATTGATAAAAGAAACACGATTTTGTTTAGAATATGAATGTCTGATGTCTCATATATTGTGACACTAACACAGCTCATGAAGGGAAACTATTGCACGCTTAACAGAAATAACACGCAAACATCAAAGCAGAAATTTAATGTGGCACATCAGACAAGCCGCAGATTTGAGTAAAATTGCAGAAATAATAGAGACGTGACAGCCTGCAATGTGATATCAGCGTTTATGTGCCCGGGCCAAGTTGCTAAGCTCCAGCATATTGAGTTCTGATGAGCCATCCCTCTTTGTGCATATTATATGAGAGCTATGGGAATCCAAATGCAACAATATTGACACAGTGCAATTAGAGTGGGGTCATTAGGTCTGCTGTGATTTTCGAGGAAGAAAAACCAGGAGCTGCATCGCTGCGATCCTGCCTGGCTGGAAGACGGAACACACGCACACACACAAGTAAGTGAACTTCAACGCACACACAACACGAGCCCCAACCCTGATTTCACCTTCCCATCCCCCTTACTCACACCCTTTCCCCACTCCTCGGCTAAATTAAAGGAGGCGATAATGGGAAGGGGGTAGCTAATGAAACAGAAGGGGCACTGGGCGAGCAGGGATTTCTAAAGCCTGCCTCTGCTGGATGCTGTGACCTTAGCTCAGCTCTTCACCTTTTTGGCCTGTGTAGGCCACCATCTCCTAACCAGAGATGCGTTGACGAGTGGCTTTTCAAAGGATTTTCATTGGATCTTTATTTTAGAATGTGAGTTGAGGAACTGTGAGTCTCAGGTCTGTGCCATGATGAAGGAGGCTGCATGCGTGCCTCAGCTTAGCCTGCAGCTTCTTGAGGATCATATCAGTGACCCTTTGTTTGGCCTGACAGACCTTACATAAGCTGCTTTTAGAATGAAAACATGTGAATTCACGCACTTGTGCACACACCTGCACACTCAAATTTACATGTATATTGTTGTGTCAGATATTTTATATCTCCTTTAACACCGTTTACAGGCTGTTTTTGCATCATTTTCCACAGTGGCATATGGATAAATTCTCTCTTTGCTCACAGCTTTGTTATAAACATTTTAAATAGTACAAGCAACTCTCTACTCAACACCACGAAAAAAAAATCACAAAAATGAGTACTAACATAGACGAGTGGCAGCGCTGTCATTACCCATAATCCTCCTTGTGAAAATATAAGACCCAGCAGTCATCAGAGGACAGTGGCAGGAATCCTAATTGTTAAGAGGACTTTTGTTCTCTCAAACAAGGCGGACAGCATGTTTTTACACATTAAAAGGTCCAGTGTGTTGTGTGTGTGTGTGTGTGTGTGTGTGTGTGTGTGTGTGTGTCTCTTTACATGGCCACTAACAGGTCTCGGATCACTGGTCATGAAAAGAGCGGCTGGTAACCGTTGTGTTTCTGCTGGTGGAACGCTGCCTTTTGATTGGCTGGCTGAGTTGTGCTGCTGCTGCAGGCAGGAAGGGTTATTTTGGAAGCCATGAAGGCCGTTGGTTAATCTTTGANTTGTGCTGCTGCTGCAGGCAGGAAGGGTTATTTTGGAAGCCATGAAGGCCGTTGGTTAATCTTTGAAAGAACCGACCGGGACTGAACTGTATAATGGGCCAAAGAACGTATTGTTCTGTACATGCGCTCTGATTTAGCAAGTTGCTATTCAGGAGGATTTTTTTTTTTAATAACAAGTTTAAACACACATGATAAAATGTTTTCGAGACTTTAGATCAGTTGTACAGATCCAGAGGAAAATCAAGTGATAAACTTGTTTGTATGTCTTCAACTGTTACAAAGGTAGATCTCATAAAGCATTATGTTTATTATAGTCGTTTATTTCTCTTTTGGCCACTACATTATTAGAGCAACACAAATTTGTTGAGCCTTGTTCAGCCTGGCTGGAGCTCTGTACTCTAATGATAAAATTCTTCTTCTTCTTCTTCTTCTTCTTCTTCTTCTTCTTCTTCTTCTTCTTCTTCTTCTTCTTCTTCTTCTTCATTTATTTAAATGTTTATTTGATTAGGGACTGATGCAGAGACATAGATCATTCATAGAAAAACTAATGCTGCACATCGTAACATTTTTAGCCAGGGCTAGTTTACAAAGCTCTTCTTCTTCTTCTTCTTCTTCTTCTTCTTCTTCTTCTTCTTCTTCTTCTTCTTCTTCTTCTTCTAACTACACTTATTATCTTAATTTATTTGGGCTCATTTGATATTTTAGATCAATTAACTGTCAGTAAATCTGGATTAACAGCAATTTTCTTCAGAAATCTTGGCGAACAAAGGTTTTGAGAATGTCAGGTTTAGTGGTTTAAATGGTCTTTTCAGAGATTCAAAAGGTCAGTGTAATTTTGAACATATGATCATAATATTACATATTGGCATTCAATCAAAAATATTTTTGTCAAACTTCAAAATTTTATAGCTTTATACCTTCCACTAAACCGACAGCTACTCTGGCATCTGTTTCAAGAGCATATAAACGCCACATTTATATGTGAAGTCTGACATTACTGTATTACCGTGTTATCATTTGATGAATATGCGATGGTGATCCGTCCTGATGGAGGCCAGGCTCGTGGTCACTGTGGGGACGCTGGTGGAGGCTGTGTGTGACTCGGGGGAGTCGGGGATCGATGGAGGGACTGCAGGCTGTGATCTCCTCTGCTCGGCTGAAATCATGGCAAACCGCTGGAGTCTCTGTGGGAGTATTAGGGCGTGTAGATAATGGGAAGGCTGAGAAGCTTAGATATGCAGAGAAAGTCAGAGATCATACCAGGGCTGTCACGATATCAGATTTTCACTACACAATTAGCGTGGCCAAAAGAATTCATGATAATGATATTACCGCGATATCTATAGAAAATTTGAAAAAAACAAAATAATAATGCTATCAATCAAATTCATCTTTAATTTTGTTTATTGTGTGTTTAGTCTCTTTTTTGTCAAATGAATTAGACTCCAAATAAGAGTATAGGAGGTGGAGAGAGTCTGTAACCAGAACTGTACAAAAGCTACAAAAAGAGCAGTTCCACCTTAAAGAATCGTGTAAAGGAACCAGGTGAGCTGATAAACAAAAGATCCACAAATCTAACAAATAACCAGGAGAGAGAAAATCCTGTCAAGTCCAACGCCATGATAACTTAGCTTTAACAACACAACTAAGACCTTCATGGAACATTTCCTGTTTCAGGGCTAGCAAGCTAACTGCTACTTCCTGTCTCTACCGTGGTGAAATCTGCAGGATGATGGAGGTGAAGGTGGTGAACAGGTTGGTGGTATCACCCCCTTTAGTGGTTCCTGTCGATCAGCATTTCCTGCAGACTGGGGCGTCAACTTCCTGTCTTTGTTACCGAATCCTAAAAACTCCACACTGATCAGCTAACTTTTAACAGGTTAGGGTAGAGCGTCTCACTCTGTCAGTCAGTTCCTCCATCAGGATTTAGCGCAGCAGTAGTAGCTACATGCATGGTAGTAGCTAGCTAGCTAGCTAGTTACTGTGTTACTTGTGTGTGTGTGTGTGTGTGTGTGTGTGTGTTTTAAGAGGCACTGGCGATATTATCATACGTGTATTATTAACATGATATCAGTATTTCATTTTTTAAATATCACGGTTATCATCAACACTGGTATATCATATAGATCATACCTTTTTTTTTAATACATATATAATAATGATGCAAACACTTTTTATGACAGATTTTACTGCAGAAGCCTGACATGTGCAGATGATAATGAATAACAGGTTGCTACAAATCTTTTATGTTTGAGTAATAGTAGTTTTTAATCCCTTTACGTTATATATTCTTTTACTCAGCATGGATCAGAGCAAATATTAACACACTGACTTCTATAATTATTTGCTGAGCTAAGAGACACAACTAGATTTAGGTGTGTCTTCATCCCTCACTCAGTTTTCTTTGAATACGTTGAGGTGTTCAGAATGTAGAATGAATGCACACATCAGCTGATCTGGAAAAGCCTGAGCAGGTGTTTTAAATCAGCAAACCAATCACAATGATTAAATCACCAATGGAAAAACTTGTCTTTGTACCATGGTTCATGTACTCAGACGGTATGATGACTCTGTATTTTGTGGACACTGTGAGTGGTGTCTTTACGTCCGTCCATTCAACAAGAGCAGCATGTGTCTCAGCTCAGTCAGATGGGAATATACTGTATGCTGCCTACAGCTGGTACCCACAGGGGCTTGCACACACACACACACACACACACACACA
>VXCM01002875.1:81030-108165 GCA_014773175.1 Lucifuga dentata | reverse complement strand
TGTGTGTGTGTGTGTGTGTGTATGTGTGTGTGTGTGTGTGTGTGTGTGTGTGTGTGTTCACCTGAGCTATACTTTTGTGTCTTTGCATGTGTGTGTCCTGTTAAGGCCAATGAGACAATGACCCCAGGGACCAGTTAAATGAGCAGGGTCATCAGTCTCTGGCTACTTGGCTGCTGTCAGGCCTGGAGTCAGGGGAGGGGAGAGGAGCCTAGGTCACGTATGGTAACAATAATGTGGGGCTGAATAAGAGAGACAGTATTTGGGTTGAAATAGGGACACCAAGGAGATGGTTAGATGGGTACTGACTAACGCCTGGAGCCACTGATGTTGCTGGAACTTTACAAAAATCTCAGAAAGCTGAATAAAAGACAGAGATGAGAACTCGCTGAGAGAATTATTTGGTTCACATTTTGGGAGCTCAAACAGTCAGAAATCCTGCTCTGTCCTCAAAAGAAACTCAGCATCCAATATCTTGACATGACGCATACATGGATTTCAAAGTTTGCGTGAGAAATGACTCTTGTTGTACTTGTAGGAAGACTTCTGGGTCCTAAATATGATGAAACAAAGACAAACACATGAAGAATGGAAGCTGTGCCTGATATTAGGGGTCAAAGAAAGTGATAATCTCGTAACAGGAGATGGAAGAGGGAAAATTTAATCCCTAGTTCAGCCGTGCATAAAAAATTTTGATTATACAATGCTGCCATGATGTGCCACATAAATATAGGCTTATATGCTAATATATATATTTTGCATTATCTGTGGTCTGGTTTGGATATTACAAAAATAGAGTCAGACAGAAAACTAACGGTTCACTTGAAGCAAATGCACAAAAAAAAAAAAAAAAAANAAAAAAAAAAAAAAAAAAAGAGGGATATGAAAAAGGTCCTATTATTTAAATTTGACAGCTGGGTTTAGATATTGAGTCAAAAAATATTAAATCAATATAAATCCTTTTTTCATTGGACTCCTGGAGACAATCAGAGCAAATAATTATTCCAACAAATCCATATGAATGTCCATGAGGATTATTTTTTGATTATTGCACGTTCTAGATTATGAAGGCTAGACTTTTTTCTCACAGTATGCATGGAGTTTATGAATTCATAAATTTCATTGCTGACATACATTTATAAGGATACCATGTTATAGGAAAGGTGAAGCAGGAAACTGGATGGTATTATTCCCATAATGCTATACTCTCTTTGTCTTTAATCCTCTTGCAGAGAGTATCCCTGTACAGACCATGGATAACAGATTTATCCGGGATAACATCCGTGTTGTTACACAGTTGCCCTCCTCTCAGAGGGCAAGAGGAGCCATAATCCCTCTCTCTTTGCAGCAGGGATGTTAAACAATGCTAGCAGATATGTGCGGAAGCCTGCGGAAATGGACGCAGACTTTCCAGCAGGTAGTTTTAATCTCTTTTTTACTGATCCGTCTCTCACGCAGACTCACTGATACTTTCTCTCTGCACTCCACCGTCTGTCTATATAAGTGCTGAGACATTAACCTGTTGTGTTCAGTGGTTAAAGTCCACTCGTCCACTGAGACTCGATGAGGTGTGTGCATTAGTGCACGTCTGTGTGTTTCTGTGAGTGTGCAGTCATGCATGTGCAATTGCTCCGAGTGTAATAATACATTTTAATGACAGAAAAAAACAGATCATGCCGCTGGTTCTCCTTGTAAAAGTCAAATCAATATTGAATGTGAGGTGTTCATGCTTCAGCTGACTGCAGACAGTCAATATCAAAAATGCAGAGAGACCCAGAGAGAGAGGCTCTTTGCAATTACAATTCATTATTATTCCATTAGGATCTTGCTGTCGATATAGACATTTGTGCAGCACCTGCAGGCTCATTCCAGCTTCTGTGCCAACCTAAACGGTAAATGTTGCCTATTCGTCCCTGTGGAAACCTCTCATCTGCTTCACTTGTGTTAATCTGGTAACTAAAGAGGTTACAGGGTGTGGCTCACATCATTAGCCTGACTCCGCCGCACTATGGAGATGTAGCCACGCTGATAGTCTGGCATCAGCAGAAGGGCATTAGGGCTGATTAGGGTCAGTTTAGCTAGTCCATTAAATCCCCTGCCTGCTTTTGAACCCTGGAGGAGACCTGGAGGAGATCTGCTAAGAAGCATGGATCCACACGGCAAAGCACGCCCAGGTGCCCCTTTAACTTGAGGTTAAAGGTGAGGTAATCAGGTTAGTGTCAAGGTGAATAGAAAGAAAGAATAAGAGTTTGTGGGTGTTTCTGCAGTTTGCATAAAAGAGAGAAGAATGGACAGAAAGAGATCCAAGTCAGGATGCAAAATCAAGAAGTAGTCAAGTAAACTAATGGCCGCACACGGTCGAGCTGCCTGATTGGATGGTGAACAAACCTACTGATAACAGTGCTGGTGGTGTAAGTTTAGCGATTAAATCAGAAATGTATCATCACTGACGCATTTAAAGAGAAGCGGCTAGGCAGTCTAAAGCGTCATCTTCATGTTGGTGTGTTAATGAGTGTTTATACTTCAAGGTTACTGCATTAACACTGACCAATCCATTGGGGTAACCAATGACGTTAGCACACCGTGGTCAGTGCCAGAGCTCATGAATCACTTCACAAAAATTGCTGACAGCAACTCATGGGACCTGGAAACTCTGGGTTTTTGTAACAAAGCTTTTAAGTAGGATTTGTCCTGATACATGAATGTAATGGAGGTGAAGATGCTTCTAACGTGCCATTTTTTTTTAATGCTGACTGCATTATTTTCTGTATCAGAACATCTGGGAGTACATTATCAAATGCAAACCATAATGGTGTGTATGGTAATGATATTTTGTGCTGAAAAATGAAAAATATTTTCATGCAGCGATTCAGTACCAATAAATGATTCTTTTCTTGTGGGGCTGCCTCTCAAACATCATATAGACCACACAACTCAAGCTCAGACTAAAATCCTTTAAGGTGGAATAACAGAATGACCAACCAATCAAATGTGGGACTTGTCAGATCTTCATTTGGAGACCTAAATGACCAATAAAATAAAATAAAATAAATCCTGCAAACTGAGGACCTTTGATCATTTCAGAGATGAACACTGACTGGCTGATTGATTTCTGCATCTAATAAAAAAAACAGAAGGCCTTTATTTTTTATTTTGTAGGAATATGTAGGATATATCTGTTACTGTATGAAAAGCCTAAAAAATACAGAATGAGCCTATAGGGCTCCTTAATTGAAACAGCTCAGAGGATCAGCAGAGCGTGACATATTTCACAAAGCACAATAACCTCATTACAGCCACAACACAGACGGGTCAAATAAGCACCTTACTCATTAAAACCCAAAACCATATTCACATGAAAAGACCTGAGGGCTAACATGAAGATTTGCTTGAGCACCCTCCCACCCACCNCACACACACACACACACACACACAGAAAAAGCCTTCCACCAAAGTGGCATAAGTAGAGCTAATCCCCTCTTGGAGTGTCGGCTCTGATCTGGCACAGACCTCTCATCCTACTTCACCCCATGGGTCACACACACACACACACACACACACACACACACACACACACACACACACACACACACACACACTGGTCAGTGTGTGGATCAATGACAGGTGGAGAAGGTGCAGGCTGAACAGGAGGTGCAGCCCTCTGATCTAGGTGCGGTTCTGGCAAAGTGTCTCTACTGGCCTCTGATCCACAGACGCATGGACGACATCAGGCTCATTAAAGGACCATCCCGTCCATTTTGCATGTTTGAGCCTAATATATTCAATTTTCATACATGTTATGTTACTGACAATCATTTCCCAAAGGATAAAACCGTATTTCAGCTTTCCTGATATTTTGCAAAATCTCTTAATCTTTCAAAATCACATATTCAAGTGATACACCCACCTTAAAAATCCATGTTTCTCCTGCTAATAGTTACACAAAATTGTGAAGTCACAACTGTGAAAAGTTTTTGACCTTGGACTGTTTTTGGGACTATATTCCCCGGTGGAGGCATACGTTCACTCCACACTTTTTATTGCACTAAAATTACATAACTTCTAAAAAAAAAAAAAAAAANGTCTTGTTGGTGATGATGGATTACCTATCCCAAGAACGTTTCAAGTATCAGCAAGTTGATTTTAATGCGTACCAGAATGAACTGAAACCATTGGAGGTCTGAAAGGTAGGAAAAACATTTTTAATTCACTGTTCCAGTAGTATGCTTTGGAAATGATTGTTAGTAACATTACATGTATGAAAATTGAATATATTAGGTTCAAACATGCAAAATGGCCGGTATGGTCCTTTAAAGCCATCCTCATCTGAATATATCATTTACCAAATCCATATATGCAATAAGAGTGCCTAAGTGCATTTATGGTGGTCATGATGAATCCTGTTCATTAGAACACACGTGTGCTTTCCTCTAATGCCAGAGCACGAGTAAATATTCCATCAAATTTATTGAGCAAATGTGTTGTTAATTTGTTGTGTAATTAAAGGACCATACCGGCCATTTTACATGTTTGAGCCTAATATATTCAATTTTCATATTTTCATTTTCCGATATGGTCCTTTAAAGGAGCCGTGAACATGACCGAAACCGATTGTTACCTGTGATTGTTACCTGTTCATAACAGAAAATGAACTGAAATGAAGTTACAGATAAACTTTAAACTTTAAACTTTTTTATCTGTAACTTCATGAAATGAAGTTACAGATAAAAGGAAAAAATAAAAAAACACAGCAATTATTTAGCATCCTGAAAAAAGTAAGATGAATTTAAACAGAAGTTCAAATAAAAAATTTTAAAGATTAGAAACAGCAAAATTGAATCTTACTGAATTCCTGTAATTTCTAAGATATTTATTATCTAATTTATTATTGGTTAATACCTGCTGGTGTTAAAAATACATTTACTAAATTGAACTTTAAGTTATCACCATAAGTTATCATCAAATAGTATTGTGTACTTGTGTGTTGATCATAAAATACTTTACAAATCGCTGTGACTACAAACTCTGCCCGTGCTTTTTCATCGTACGTTCTGTCTGATCTTAGAATTACTTGTTGTTGAATGTTGATGCTAAAATCCTGACAAATTAAAACAAATGTTACGGGATTAATATGAAATTTCACAAAGCAATGACAGCTTCAAGACCTTTAAATAAATAAATAAAAAAACACCCACTAAATGAAGAAATGTTTTTTACAATTATTAGCCAGATATTGTGAAATTATACAATAAACATCCGAGTTATTTCCCTGCTCTTTTTGAATTTTCTGCTAATATCTTGAGAAATTATTCAATGAATTTCTGACTAATTTGGAACATTTTTAGGCCTGTAATTTACAGATTTACCAAGAAACACAATTCTGCAGTTACATTTGTTTCTGTACTTTTTTCCTGGCATTTCGGCATTACATTACATTTTAAATGGTGCAGAGTTTGAACACACATCTTCAGAAATGTCATTTCAAACTTGATATAGTGGCAAAAATATGAGACATAATGCAGAACAATACAAGAAGAGTTGAGCCTGTGGTGATGAGAGAAGTTAATATGTCTGAAATGGATGTTGAGGTCAGCGGTCAGCGCGCATGGTTGATTAGTTTGTTGCTGTGCGATTGGCTTGCAGGTATGCGGCTGTGCTGAGTGAATTATGGCTGTAATTTAGCTTTGATTACATACGCAATTAGGCTGTCACTCAGCGGAGGGATGAAGGATGCAGAAAGACTCAATGATTTGAGTTTTGCTGTCAGAGAGGATCTTATTGCGTTAAAACGGAGACAATTACAAATATAAGAGCCATAGACCAGGAATGAAAAGTAGCACACAACTAAATTGTCAAAAAAAAACAAAAAAAAACTGAAAGCACTTCAGCTACACAGTGATTCATTTCCAGTGTTTCATCCTGTCAGACAAACAACACTTCAAACCTCTTCATTTCATTTCATACATCATGATGCAGAGGTGTATTAATCAGACTCTCCGTCCGAGCGCTGGATAATGAATCACTGCCTCTCCTCTGGCCCTGACCCCGGGGTCGTGCTTTTATAGACGACCACTTCATCACGGAACAATCTGCCAGGCAACCGCAGACAAAAGACACACAATCTCACCTGATGACCTTGCTTCCTGATCCACGGAAGAAGGTTGGAGAATAAAATAAACAGGAAGAAAGAGTTATCAGTTTATGTCTGTGCCTCACTTCATAATGCCTCTCAATAAATGTGGAATGAAGGTACAGTATATAGAGAGTGTCACTGAAACACTGATTTCCTTATTTCAGGGTCAGTTGAACACTGCTTAGATGTTTATTCCCTGGACATCTGTCATCAAACTGTGATGCAATTTGGGGCCAGAGTTCTTTTCTTTACCGCCTTTTACTAAAGTGGGAATTATATTTTATGATGATGCAGCAGAGGCTTTGATGCAGCGATGGAGGTCTCAGCTGCACCTCTGCTACCTGGCATGCTTTCAATGAGAAACATTCATAGGATCTGATCTCTGTTGGTTTACTGAGGAAATTAATTTCTACAGTCTGACGGCGACTGGAGCAATAGATCAATAAAGTGTTAAAGAGACAGGAAACACCACAGACCGTCAATACTATCATTATCAGACTAAATCATAGCTGTCTGTGACTTACTTTGATGTAAACTCATGCAAATTATTTTTCATTGTCATATCTGCACCTGCCATATTTTATTTACAAGTATATTCTGTTACACTGGATGACTTACAGGCTAGTCAAAGAAAAACTTTAATCTTTGACAGTTGTTGAAAATAGATGTCAAATCTTTTTCGTCTGATTTTAGGACAATGCAGTGATTTTATGACATGGGTCACATCTGCTGTGGGATAATGACAGGGGTAAGCCAAATGGAACAGGAAGTATGTGTGTATTTGGGTGTGTGCAAGCATGTGCATGCATGTGTGGTTGGAAGGGGGGAAACTAATGAGTCTCCTATGAGCTATTATCTGTACCTTAGCTCTGCACTCTGCAATAATAAAAGCTAACATTGCAGAGCTCCCTAACCTGCAATTGCAACACAACACACCCCTCTGCTAATGCAAACCATAAACCATAAACCACTTATGATGTGCAAACCTCCACTCTGATCTAGTAAATCAGCAATTATTCTATCATCCATTATTGAAAATGATGTCCAGTTTATTTATTTTTGGCAAAGGAAATAGAAGTTTGCTAAAACAGGTAAAAAATAAATAAATAAATAAATAAAAAATTGCATGGGAATTAAGCAAATTAAGGCTTTGAGATGGAAACATTTTTGCACAATGACGTCTGAAAGTCTCCTGCACTCCGATTGTCCTTTGGGGATGAGACTAGTGAACTATTGGCAGCTGCTACAGTCTAATACCTGCACTATAAGCCAATTATGTGATCAGTCTTGAGTTGTCAGCTGAGTGTGAAAACCCCCAAATCCAAATGGTACAAGTGACCCTTATTTACTCATAGAGTCATTCTAACTTTGATCCACTAATTAAACCATTTATCGGTACATAAAAGTGTGTGGTTAAGAATTGCACTGGTGTAACAGCCCAAGATATCCCCCTGCCCAGACTAACCCCAGCTTTAAAGTGGGCTAGCCTGTTTTATACCTCAGGTATATTCTGGCTAGTCCAGTTTATACCCCGGGGTGTTATTTAGACTAGGCTACTTCTTTTTCTTTCTTTCNTTTTTTTTTTTTTTTTTTTTTAGAACTTTTAATTTATCATTTTATATACAAAACAATGACCTGTGCACCCCAACAATATAGTCCTTTCTAGTAACATAAATACAAGGCTAGGCTATTTCATGCCCCCCAAAGCCAGATTATAATCCCACATGCAGACACAAAATATTCAAGGATACATAAGATTTTGATTTCATTTCACATGCTGATGACACAACCTTAACCACTACAATACACAATTTTAATCGCTTAAATGCTGTTACAAACTAATGAAATGCAGACTACAATGAACCATGAGCTAATTAAAATGTAAAATTGACTTGGCACAAATAAGATATCCCTGAATTTATCAAAAAAAAAAAAAAAAAAAAAANAGAAACTTTGGACATTGAAATACAGACTAATTTATGAAAAACACAAGGGGGTATAATCTGGACTAGTCTGGTCTAGGCCAAAGTATACCTCAGGCTATTTTATACCCCAGGGTATATTTTGGCCTAGACCAGACTATACACGGGNTATACCTCAGGCTATTTTATACCCCAGGGTATATTTTGGCCTAGACCAGACTATACACGGGTATAGTTTGGTGGTGGCTTAATCTGGCCTGCTACACACTGAGGGACAATACAGAATATGAATGAATCATGTTAGATGAGAGTGATAATGAACCGTCTGAGATATGAGACATGATCAGCATCATCTGGACTCATCCCAGTCCAACCCAATAAATAATGCTGTGGAATTAAACACGCCTCTGGCCATGACCCTCCAATCAAAGGTATCTTATGGGAGAGAGAGAGAGAGAGAGAGAGAGAGAGAGAGAGAGAGAGAGAGAGAGAGAGNAGAGAGAGAGAGAGTAATCCCGTGGAGTGGAAAAGAGAAAGATCCCCGCAGTTCTGCTCGGATATTAAAGCTTTATTCTTCTCCCCACGTCGCGAGGGTGGGTGAGTAAGTGGGCGCATATGCTGGATGTCACGCAAACACTAGTTTCACTGATTTAACGGGGCAGGCTGGTTTGGCACTTGGATGGGCGCACCGGACGCGCAAAATGAGGCGCAAGTGGAGGGGAGTGGAGCGCCGTGGAGGGGGCTCTCTAANACCGGACGCGCAAAATGAGGCGCAAGTGGAGGGGAGTGGAGCGCCGTGGAGGGGGCTCTCTAAGAGTGACCGGAGCGCGTTGCGTGTACCGGTGTTAGAGGCGGGATGTGAGCTGAAGTTGCGGTAGAATGGCCCCGTATCTCACATGGATCTCTGAGGGATGGCAGCTTTTCACCACCATCATCACCATCCGAGCGCGGACCTGCGGCGGCTCTTCCACCGGCTCACCGTCGCGTCCTCTCTAAGCATCCTCTGCTTCTCCTTGGTCTACCTCCTCACCGGATGCTGCGAGTCAGACCTGACAGAAAAGTCCGACTTCAAGCCTCTCGTGTCGGGATGGCCATACGAGAGAAACGTTACCATCGTCTCCGTGGACGCTTCTGCCACGGTTGGGGAAGGCGCGCTGAGTGGTCATCGTGGACTGGAGGGGAATAACTCGGGGAAAGAATGGACAGCGACTCGGAGGTTACCGCAGGCTCTGATCATAGGGGTCAAAAAGGGAGGCACCAGAGCCCTGCTGGAGTTTCTGCGGCTCCACCCGGACATCCGCGCTTTGGGTTCGGAACCACACTTCTTCGACCGGCATTACGCACGGGGCCTGGACTGGTACAGGTACGCAGGCAAACTTGAGTCTCCCAAAACAGTGCAGGTCTGCACTTATAGTTGGTTCTAGTGCAAAATCCACTTTCTTTATCTTGAATCAAACGTCATTATCTGTCTGAAGTTTATACTTAGCTCATTAAAAAAAAAATAAGTAAAACTACAGAAGCAACGTATAAAACTCATTTTTGCACCCTTTCCCACTTATTTTACAAGCTAAAGACCTGTGCATATTTATGCAGAGGGCAGCTCAGTGATGGAATCTTCTTATCAAATAAAATGATTGACTTTTACTTGAGTGCTTCTCTTTGTATCTGAGCCAGTTGGAGACTTGAGCTATCATTGGAAAAATATGAATATTTGCATTGTTTGCATACCCAAACATATCCACAGCCATTCCATGGAGATTTAGGTGACAATTAAAGAGACTGCCATCTGGCTATGCCAATCTGTGCATGTATGTGTACGGTATGTGTGTTGGCTGTGTGTTTGTGCATGTGTGTGTGTGTGTGTGTGTGTGTGTGGCCTTACAGGATGAGTTCTCAGAGTAATCATCTCCAGAGCCAGATGTTGCTGTTGTCATGTGGCTCTGATCTCAGCCGCTTCCATGAAAACTTAGAAATGCTCAACTGTGCACATAAAAGTAATCCAGACGATAAATGCAGAATAATTCACCTCAACCAGGGTAAAGGAAAAGTGAGAAAAAGTAAATATTTTCTAAGCTGGTAAAAAGTTCTGAGCAGATGAAGGATTTTGAGGCAACGTTCTGTTTGATTTATTGTGTGTAGTGTAAGTCATGTACCTATAGACACACACATGGCTGCAAATATGGAAGATTAAACGTGGATCCAGATCTGGACTGAGTGTCGTGCTGTGAGCCACGTTACAGCAGAAGACAGGGGCTCATGTGGTTTTGGCTCAGAGCTTCAAGCCTCAGCAACGACAGAGATAAAATGAAGGATTTGGAAAAGCTCCTGTAGCCCCTTTAGAATATGATATATTTATTTTGCCAGCATGTGCCACATGTCTCAATGTGTGTGTGTGTGCGTGTCACACCAGGTGATGTGAGTGTGACAGCAGATTGTCACGTTGTCCCGTTGGAGCAGATGGGTTCTCTGCACGTTGAGCCACTTGACATCACTGTCAGCTCTGTCAATTGACCTCTGACTCCAGGTCACTTTACTGTGGGAGTTAATGATGTGTTCACACCACTTCATAACAAACAGCTCACTCACACACACACACACACACACACGGACACACACTGACAAAGGATATGCTGTTTCTGCTTACACAGAAAACAAGTCATTTTTATTTTATAAATATTTGTTAAATGTTATTTCACTTTATTTTTTGAAATTGCTGCATTGTTATTATATTATATATTTTTTAAATTTTCTAATTTAATTTATTTAATTTTTAACACCACCCCCCACCCCCTACCATAATTTATATACACTTTATAAATAGCCTATATAAATGAGCTACAAACTTCAATGATGTTTGGATTGAAAGATGAGAATCACAGCTTTCTTTGGGTTTTTGTCAGGAGTTATAAATGATAAAATGTTCCTGGTGATGTCTGTCTGACATTTGTGTGTAGAACCATAAAAGTCCTGTTCACTATTGTTCCTGAATGGTATTTCCACATTTCTTACGGCAACCCGTGCAGGCTGACGGTGCACTTTGATATCAGCAAGTGGAGGATCAGCCTTTCGTTTTCTGTCTGGGAGGGTATCATGGAGAATCAAATGGAGGATGAAATGCACTATCTTCGTCTGAATCACTCTGCTTGTTCTGAGAGCAAAAAACATTTAGCTTCACAAGGGCAATTGAGATCAGAGCCCCTGACAAAGATCCGCTAATGGCGCTGGGAGAGGAGATTAGATCTGGAGCAGCACAGAGATGAGCCCAGAGATGGACTGGAAGTTTCCTCCTGACTGTGTTTTCGAGGATCGATAGCTCTATCTCCTCATCCTGACCTTGGGTTGACTCGCGTGTCAGAGCGGTTAGCTCTGGTCAGCTCGGCTTCTATTACAATTAGCAGGAAGCTTCATCGTACCTTGGCATAATCCCCCCACATAGGCACAGAGGGGTCATGTTACACACCGCTCCTTCTATCTGTAGCTCAGAAGGAATCCATTAAAATTCCTTCTCACACTTATTATACTGTCTTGCCATGGCCTCTGAAAGATGGCAGGTGAATGGAAAGCTGAGGGGGGATAGAGGTGTTAAACAGAGATAGAAGAGATAAGGCCAGGGTTAGCTGGAGGTTAAAGGGTGAAGTCAGTGTTACTACAACCTCACACATCTCCGCTGACCTTTGCTTCAACCCTGGAGACCGTCATCCCAGCCTGGCGTCTTCAGGTTTTATCAGGAGTTGCTGCTCGCTTTTTTTTTGCTTCTAGAGATAGAACAAGACATATCAATATATTATTGACTTTGAGTTACTGTCAGAGCTTTAACCTGAGAAGCAGCATCGTCCACGATCTTCCTATTGATTAAGAAAATTCATATGGCGGGGGGGAAACAACACACAGATTAAAGGAAGCCGACAACCTTGTAAGCCAATAGGTTTGAATGATTTGTGGTTTTATAAGTTTACCTTTATGAATGTGGACTAAAATCTGTGAGTATTAATTAAGTAATTGAAGATGTTTTGTAATTATAATACCTGAGACATTAAATGACAAGAAAGGAGGACAGAAGAGTCTTTTCAGTCTGATGGAACAAATTCATTTGCAATTCATATAGAAGTCATTAAGGGAGCTTCTTGAAGTCATACCCATACATTGGTGGCTTTGTCCTGCATGACACGGCACATGGTGCGACTTGTGTTTTTGTGTTTTTTTTTACACATGGTATATAATTGCCATGCAAATCGCAGAAGAATGGCTGCCAAAACATTTGATGTTCAGCAGGATTCAGTGGGCGGGAATTAGCGTGAAACACAAAAGGCAGATTTTCTGATGAATCAGATTTGGAGATCCACAGGGAGGAGGAGGAGGAGGAGGAGGAGGAGATGAGCACCAAAAGGGCTCAACCCTTCTGGGTTCGTTATTTCTTTAATTGTTTTGGGTGTTTTCTGATGTAGCTTTTGTGCTGCAAAATTTTGATTTAGCATCATGTGAACTCATTGCCATGCTTCATTTTTTAATCTGTACTCATGTGTGTGTGTGTGTGTGTGTGTGTGTGTTACTGGGGTTCAGGTGTGGTCTATCCAATCCCTGTACTGTACTGGAGGTGATCACCAGAAGGCCCAGACGGGTGGGGTGATCTGGCCCTCATTAAGGTTCTCTCCTGGGGGCTTAGAAAGCAAAGGCAGGGGTTTGGGGCCCCTCGATGATGGATGTCTCCTGAAAGTGGACAGGGCACGGCCACAATGCACCGACCCCATAACGGTCCCCATACAAGCAAAATGGATGAGCGGCCCCCAGTAACATACACCAGCATGCATATGACACACAGATACACGCAATTCTCATATCAGAGGCAGATCTAAACAGTTCCGTGTGCGTAATGAATGTTACACACTTTGCTTTTGATAGTTTTGATGCTGATTAAAGATAAATGGTTTGGATTTGAATCTTTAATCCAACACACCCTCAAATCTGCCAATATTTTGCTGCATATGTCTTGATGTCTTTGTAATGAGCGTTGCAATTGCTTCACATTTAACATGCACATACACATGCGCACACACATACATGACACAGCATGCTGCTGATGGGGCTCCAGAGAGTCCTCGCTCCCCCAGTCTCCACCTGCCACTCTCCGTCCCAGCTGAGGCCCAGTGGTGCATTACCACAGATTCATCCTCTTTACGCTAACGCATACTCACTTCATACACCCATCATACCGCCCTCGTCCTGAAACATGCTGTTCCCTGTTGTACCCCATCTAGACCCGCCTACACTTTGTTACTCAAAGTCCTCATAGGATCAATAGCCAGCGGCCTGGGCTGGCCCCGGCCAATTCACCTGGGAGCCCTGCTGAAATATTGGGAAATGGATGACAAAAAAGAGGTTCTTCAAAAAGAAAAGGAGGCTTATTATAAGCTGCTCTGTGATCCCTCCGTTCATCATGCTGGATGTTTGATCTTGTACATAGTAAATGACTGATGCATGGACGTTCTAAACTGACAATTAGTTCAATATCTGCCTGGTGGATATGACGTTTGTGATCACATACAGTGGGGTCCAAAAGTCTGAGACCACATGTAAAATCTGTGATGTTTTCCATGTAAATGTAGAAATAATCAGAAAGTCTGACGTCACTAGAAGCTCTTTGGAACATCGTCACATCATGCTGGACAACTTGACTCATCAGGTTTTTACAGACGTGTGGAGTCCATGATGCTGTCATTAAAGCTAAAGGAGGGCGTAACAAATACTAAGATATTCTGACATTCATACCAAATACTAAGATATTCTAACATTCATACCAAATACTAAGATATTCTGATATTCATGGACATTTTTCAAAGATTCAACATTTCCACTCAAATTTTTAAGCTGATATCATTTGGAATAAAAAATCTTGTATTAAATTCAAAAAGAATGCAAAATAGAAGCATTTTCACAGTGGTCTCAGATTTTTGGACCTCCACTGTCTGTAACCCAGATCCTCCTGTTCAGCTGAATGACATTTAGCAAACTTTGTTTTTTGTTAATTTATCAGCACGACTATGGAAGCATGAATAAGTTCAGAAAGCTTGACATGTAGGAGAACACAGAGTTCAGAACACAGGTTTGAAGGGTAAAAAAGACCTTTTATGAATTATTATTATTATTAATGTATATTTAAAAAATGGTTCTTTGTCTTCACTTAAGGTTTAACTCAACTAACGGCATTAATTCTGACCCTGAGGAACTTTTGAAAAAGTAAAGCTGCTATTGCTTTTATTCTGGAATAAAGTCAAGTAGCTATAGCTTCAGGGTCACAGCGCTTTGCTTCCTATGCCAAATGCAGAATAAAGTCATATTTAGTCATTAAAAGCTGTCACCCTTTTTGTCTCCTGTGCAAACCTCACAGCAGCAGCATATTCAGAAGAGAACCTTCCTTTTGTTGCTGCTCTCAAAGGTTATAATTTGCTCTTTGTGCGTCAGTAATGGTACGAGCTCTTGGCTCTGAGGCCATTCACGGGCAGACTGCTAATGGAGGCACATTCGTATCCCCTCCCATCATTCCTTCATCAGTCAGCCACCCACTTCATTTAAAACACTCCTGCAAATGCACTGAGGAACACACACACACACACACACACACACACATACATACACACACACACACACACACATACATACACACACACACACACACACAGGCTTTAAATGGTCTGATAAAATCCACCACACCCATCCTTTTGGTCTGTAGAGGAGCAGAGTGTGTGTAAGTGTTTGTGTGATTTAGGATGTTTTTTTTTTTATATGTGTGTGTGTGTTGTGTGATTGTGTAGCAGACCATGAGAGGAGGGTCCGCTGAGATGCCACAAGCACAATAGCAACTAATGCCTGAGTAATGAGCGTATGTTTGTGTTTTGTGTTATGTGACCATATTCATGTGCAGACTTATCTACGTTTGTCTTATTTATTGTGCGTGTGTGTGTGTGTGTGTGTGTGTGTGTGTGTTTGTGTGTGACAGACTGTATGGCTCCTCCTGCTGAGATTATTGGAGTTAAAAGGGAAGTCTTCAGGCTAAGTGGTGGTAAAAGGTGGCTCACACTGATCAGATCAAATGAAATCACTCGTGTGTGTGTGTGTGTGTGTGTGTGTGTGTGTGTGTGTATTGACAGGGGATCATGTTGCAGTCACAGCTGAAACCTGAGCCAATAGCAGAGGACAGTCACAGCATCCTGTCCTCTCTCGATGTCCTCTTTGTCTTTCAGGTTCTCTTTGTTTTTTGTCCTTCTTTCTCTAACTTTTGAAATCTAATTACATTATTCCAGATTCAGATTCTTATGATTAAATGCTTTGACTGGTAACTGTAATGTTACTAAGATTGAAATAATAATTTATATGATGCTACTTTTACCACATGAATGCAACTTGCATCTGTAAATAGATCAGGATTATACATGATGTTAACTACACGTGTGTTTTTCTGCATCACGGCTGTCACATGTATCCTCCGTTAGCTTTGGCTGTCCTCCACAAGTAACGCTATGAATTTGCAAGATGCAATATCTATAAAAATTGTCAGCTTTGTCATGTCAGCAGTGATGCCCAGTAACATGGCAGAAAATTTTGAGATGAAGCTGACAGAGCAACATTACAACTTAAAGGACCATACCACCATTTTGCATGTTTGAGCCTGATATATTCAATTTTTACACAAGTAACTTTACTGACAATCATTTCCCAAAGCATACTACTGGAATGGTGAATTAAAAATGTTTTTCCTACCTTCCAGACCTCCATTGGTTTCAGTTCATTCTGCTATTAAAATCAANTTTTTTTTTTTTTTTTTTTTTTTTTTAGAAGTTATGTAATTTTAGCATTTAAGTGAATGTATATAGTGTTGTGTGTTTTGTGTATTCCCCAGTGGGCTATTCCACCAGGGAATATAGTCCCAAAAGAAGAACTGCATCTATCGAAAAATTTAAAGGACTTCATAAGTGACTTCATAATGCTGTGTAACTATTAGCAGGAGAAACATGGATTTTTAAGGTGGGTGTATCACTTGAATATTTGATTATGAAAGATTAAGAGATTTTGCAAAATATCAGGAAAGCTGAAATACGGTTTTATCCTTTGGGAAACGATTGTCAGTAACGTAACATGTATGAAAATTGAATATATAAGGCTCAAACATGCAAACATGGGTGGTATGGTCCTTTAAGTCAAATGCTGGTCTTATGCAGTGATGCATATGACGCATCTTATCTTATGCTGTAATGCAGCCGATCGCAAAGCCCTGCAAAGAACAGTGAGGACAGCAGAGAAAATCATAGCCTCTCCCCTCTGTTCAGGACGTCTATCAGCCGACAGAAAGCCAGCAGCGTTGTGAGGGACTGTTCTGACCGTCCATGGACTGTTGCCCCCTCTGCCCTCTGGGAGGAGATATATGAGCATAAAAACCCAGCAACACCAGGATATGCCATAGCTTCTTCCCCCAGGCTGTCAGGCAGTTGAATACTCTGCACCTCCGCTTGGAAGAGCTACTTAAACTACACACACTGAAATAGTGCACTTAACTAGCACAAGACACTTTACTTCCTGCCCTGATTTTAATGCACTTTTAACCTCGGCACTCAGGATAACTTTAATTGAATGTTGTACTTGAATGTTGTGTAGTATTTGTTTTGTGCTGTGTGACGTCATGTATCTTTTAGCACCTTCGCCCTGTGAGAAACGTCTTTACGTTCTGCTATGCGTATGAAATATACGTGGCTAGAATGACAATAAAGTAAATCTGAATCTGAATCTTTTCAAATGACGACTCTTCATTTGCAGAAAGTTAGTTTTTAAAGTGTTCTTAGTCTATCAGTCTTAGCTAATCTACAGCAGGACTTGAAGCTAACTGACTTAACGACTCTTGGGAACTCAAGTCAATATTAAACAAACAGGAAATTGGCAGCACTGGTCAGTGTCTTTGTTTTTAGATCTCAGGATGAACACGGGGTAAATGTGGACGTTTTCTGGACAAACCCCTTGTTCGGAGTGCTGTTTCTTGCTGAATGTATGGTTTGATTGCAATGTATTGTTACTGAAATTTGTATGAATGAATGAACGAATATATTTTTATTAAGGTGTCATACACACTCATGTGCCCAGCCCACATGGGCTTACAAGACACCATTACACACATGCCGGATACTTCCATATAAACGTATACAAACATATACAATGATACCACAACTCAAAGAAAAATTACAGAAGAAGAACAAACAAAAATTTTCCACATACTATAGTCATTGAACATATAACCCATCCTGCCTTCTCTTCCAGGCTTTTGAAACAAAATTAATTAACTTAAAAACCCCAAAACTAAACAGCCATTCCAATTTCTGATTATCCGTCCACCAAAAACTCTCCGGCTCTTTAACAAACATTTCATCAAACATTAACCCTCTCAAATCATCATAGTAAGTACAGTACAAAAGAAAGCGCATCTCATCCTCAACCTCTCCCAGCCCACACAGTTTTGTGGTATTGTGGCTGTTACGTTGCATTTATTGTGGTTTGCTATTGTATTTTCATGCCGTCTTGGCCAGGGCGCTCTTGAAAAAGAGATTTTTATCTCAATGAGGTTTTACCTGGTAAAATAAAGGTTCAAATAAACAAAGATGTTTTGGCCTTACACTGAACCCTCCAGACTGATTTTAAGTACACAAATGAGAAAGTGAACAACGCTGCTCATGTAGCAACTGTGTGCACAAGTATATGATAATTAAAATGGAGTGTAATCCCTCCTTAGCATATATTCACAGATTGAGAAGAGTCAAATTCTAGGAAAAGCTGCAAAACTTTTCTTTTCCTTTCTTTTCTTTTTTTGGGGGGACGACATTACCAATCCAACATTTTTGGTGTCAGTTGTTAAAAATCCACATCTCTACTTGTGCAACATTAGTTTATAAGATACTGATTCAGAACTGTGTTTGGCCATGCTGCTGAGGCTGTGGTGTGTGTGTTTGGACAGTCAGGTGTGTGTGGCAGGTGGTGTTGGCAGATGTACCTGACTCTCCAGCAGGTCCTGTGGGGCCTCTGGAGTCATTAATGGCTAAATGAGTCCCATCTGCTGGCCTTCTGATGTTAAAGCAGAGACTTGATGTTTATGGAGCACCGCCGTCCAATCAGCACGCATCTGACTCACTGTGGATCTACCGTGTGACCGCTGTGTCACTGGGCAGTATGAGTATTCTGCAGGTGTGTTTGAAAATACAGGTGTGTGTGTGTGTAGGCACAGCGATGGCTTAGTGGAGGATGACATGTATCTGCATGTTTGAACACTTCATTATAGCTTCATGATATTATATTCAGCAAAATATCCAAACCTATGTTGTATTTTTTATTGTTGCATCATTACACCAAATAAACTACCTCAATATGTTGTGCATCATTTTAAACATATTGCATCATGACATGTTTGACATTTTTGGAAATTTTCGGGTCTTTGCACATCATGAAGTTGTATATGATAAATAGAATCAAACAGATGTAATGTATAAAGACTATCAGACCTGAATGTTCTTTTTTTCCTGTTATTATGGACCAGAGGATCATTGTTAAACACGTCATTATTGATTAATTCTGTCTGCATAGCCTGTCAGTATACCGTTGAAAATTTAAGACAGTTGTGAGGTCAGTCTGCAGTCTGCAATCTCCTGTAAGTCCAGCATATACTGCATGATAAGTGCAATCTGATCTAAGATCAATCAGATATTGCTAATAATACAGAAGAAGTATCGTTTTCTGCTTTTCAAAGCCTTATTTTACCCGTCTCTTGCTTTTAGAAGTTACCATGTTTTCCTCTGCTTCCAGAAGTATGATGCCCAAAGCCCTGGATGGCCAGATCGTTATGGAGAAGACGCCTCGTTACTTCGTTACCGTGGAAACACCTGCACGAGTCCATGCTATGTCGCAGGATGTGAAGCTGATCGTGGTCGTCCGTGACCCCGTGACCCGAGCCATATCTGACTACACGCAGATCATCTCTAAGACCCCTAACATCCCTCCCTTTGAGAACCTTGCCTTCAAAAACCGAACCACAGGTACTCCTTATAGTATTTAAATTCAAGATTAACTTATTTTTTACTTTTTAGCTGGACTGTTGTGAGAGGATAACAGCAAGTTTAAGGATAACATCGATGAGGATTCAGGAGGATGGTGCTCATAGCGATGATGATTGTGAAGATGCTGCAATGTTGTCAGAAAAAAAACCTTTTTTTGTATTTCTGTTTTGCCTCTAGGACAGATCGACTCTCTGTGGAGCCCGCTGTGGATCGGTTTGTACGCCCAGCACCTGGAGCACTGGTTGGCCTGGTTCCCCAGGACTCAAATCCACCTGGTCAGCGGGGAGCGGCTCATCTCCGACCCTGCTGGAGAACTTGGGAAAGTCCAGGACTTTTTGGGCCTCCAGAGGATCGTCACAGACAAGCATTTTTACTTCAACAAAACAAAAGGTTTCCCCTGCCTGAAGAAACCGGAGGGCAGCAGTAAACCTCACTGTCTGGGGAAAACAAAAGGGAGGACACATGCCTATATTGACCCTGAGGTGATGCAGAGACTGAGGGATTTCTACAAGCCGCACAACCAGCGCTTCTATCAAATGGCCGGACAGGACTTTGGGTGGCAGTGACCCTCAGGTTGTTTGAGTAGAAGCTCAGCAAACATGACTTACTGAGACAAAGACTCAGAGTACAACAAAAAATCCAGAGAACAGAGTGATTTTCTGTTTCTGACCAGCAGAGGAAAACGCCAGGATGAGTCATGTTGCTGGAGACAGCAGCATCACGTCAGACACTATATAAGATAGATGTGCACTAAAACAGTTTGTAGTACACACTGTAGTCTCATTTAACTCGTGTCACAGGTAGTTACTTCATCAGACTGTTCTTTACTGTGAGTATTTCTGTATGAGGCTGAAAGGTGAAACACAGCGCAGCTTAAATCCTCTAACGTCTCCGTTCTGCAGTTTAACCCTGATGCTCCAGCCGGTAATTGTTTCAAAATGAACACAGATCAGATGCTTTGCACATTTGTTTTACATTCCTGAATTTCCATCACTTTTTTCTACCTGTTTTTCATTACTTACAGATGAAGAATTTAACAATCCTACAGGCAATCAATGCATACAGTACATACTGAGTATCAACCTCCGAGCATCATTCTGAAAAAAGGGGGAATGAATCTTTCATGTGGCGAGCAGCAGAGGGGCGAGCGAGAGAATACTGAATCTTTCTATGAGCTCAGATTTGACTGAGTGGTTTTGTATTCTTGAATAATGAATGTGGATAAATGGATGTAGGGGAAATGGTGTGGATCACTACAGCCACATGTATCTGTGGTAGGCTTAGCTTAGCACCCTGCTACAGACCACCTAGCTTAAGTAAAGGGACCACTGGAAGACAACCAAAACAAAACCAGGTCAAATCAACGTGTAGAGGTCAAACTATCAAAGCCCGTTTCTTTCTGACATGATGTATGAAGCGTTCAGGCTTATTGTGAGGGGGCCTGCTTACAGGGATTTTCAGTTTGCATGTATTTGCACTAGTTTGAAAGCTTAAAAAAAAGAATAAAACTATTTTTAAGCAAAATACTTGATGCAATTCACATTTTATTTTTTTCACTGCTTCCAGAATTCTGCTGCTGCAAGGTCTCACTGAGTCTTGAAGGTTTGGAGTTTTGTTGCAGACATCAAATATACAGTGAATCCAACTGGATCAGAGGCAAAGAAGCTATAATGCCAGAAGTCAGGTGTTCCTATAAAAACAAAATGTGACTGGATTCATATTTAAAAGACCATACCAGACTTAACTGACAACCAACTTTCAAAAAAAATATACTGGATATACAGTATAGATAGATAGATAGATAGAAAGACAGAGAGAGAGAGAGAGAGACTTGATTTGAAAGAGACTTGTAACAGGCTTGAGAAAGGTAATCAATCACAGCAAACATGACATATATTAATTTTTTTTTTTTTTTTTTTTTTTTTTGTCAAAGACAATTTATTTAACTTTAACCTGTCCAACATGGAGCTCCATGGAAGGGAATGTATGTCTCCGCCAGGGAAGAAGACGGCTTTTACAGAGAAATTAGAACAACCATCGCTTCTGCATTCAGACATACATGTCAGCAGCAGAAACGATGAATTTTAAGGTCGGTGTATTGTCTCAACATTTTATTTGTATTCGTGTGCAAGGTGTGAAAAAAATGTGAAAAAAAAAATCACTCGTGTAGTCCTTTAAGTTAGGTAGTTCTGTTGTATGGCTGATTGCATTTTTAAGAAGAAATTCATATCGCTTACAGCACATATTCTGACATTACCATTTATTGGTGTGTGTGTGTGTATGTGCATTTACCCTGCAAGTATTAATACATACGTTTGGCTTAAAGATGAATAAACTCCATCAAAGAACAGAAATTCTCTGGGTTTCAACAGGAAACACATCAGCCATTACTGTGCCTGTCAGAGTTAAAGCATCAGCGCCCTCTGGTGGACAACAAAGGAAGCGGTTGAAGTGATCGGAGATGGTAAAAACAAGTTTATTTTAGCATACATCTTCTCTTAGAAATTTGTATTTTTTATTCCGATTAATACGTTACGTTGTAAATAATTATCCACATAAATGGAACGAAAGGAATCTTACACAAAAGGCGTCACTGGGAAGAAGTGTGACGTACACATAAGGACACAATCCATGCCTATACTTAAAAACAAAAAGAAAACTATAATCTATTTACATTTCACTTCAAATTTAACAAATAATGTACACAAATATATAATATACACTTTCAAATGCACTTAAAATGACTGTAAATAACAACAACCCCAGTGTATTTCTCTATAAATATGATTTTTGTAATACTATTTTCTGATTTAAACCCACATAAAGTCACGCCACTTGAAGTCAGGTACATTTATTCAGAAATGCACCTCAAATTTAAGTACAAATTACACACACAGCTTCAACAGACTGAAGCTCCGTGTCGCTGATGGGTTCTGGCCGTTTGCTACATGGATGCTATAAAGCTTTGTTAGCTGGAGAAACAGCATCGCCCTCATTGAAATGTTGTTAGCATGTTGTTTGATCAGAGACATGCTGCTGTAATCAAAGGCACTCAGCATGACCTTTGTAGCCCTCCTGTAACCCTCCACATGTCTCCGCCATCTTTTACTGTTAATGTTACAGTCCTCCTTTTTAACCCTCATCTGCCTCCTTCCATGAGGAGAGATGGAAATAACACAAAAACTGCAATATTGAGTAGTGAATAAAACCAAATGGGACATATTATACATTTTTATATGGTCTTATTTTCATTTAAGGGTGATTTTGAAACCTTTGCAATGATTCAATCTTTGGTTCACTTCTACTGTCATTTGCTGCAGCACCGCTGTGCACACTGAGTGCCAGGAGGCTGTTTTAGATACTGTCGCTTTAAGGCCTTTTCTTATTGGTCTGTTTCTGACAGGAAACAGCCACAGACGGCAAAATGAAGATGCTGGCCGAAATGCTCCTTTGCTAGCCTGGTAGTTTGTGGGTGTATTTTAGCAGGTGTGTAAGTGGGTAAATTTAAACATGTTGATGTAAACATGTTAGCAAAGTAAGCAATTAATCAAAAAATAAAGCTTTCAGGTCTTGTCTTACTGGATGCATTTTCTATATGCATGAACCTCAACTTTTGCAAATTTGGCAATGGCGAACACAAACTCCCTACTCCATTACATTATAAAAAAAATCATATTAAAATAATATAAACATATTGTATTAATAAACATATTGCTTAAAGGGGGACATGTGTCCCCCTTTAAGCAGCTGCAGCTGTTATTTCCTTCCTGGCAGTATTTCAACACTCCGATATACATGTATGTGTACAATATTCTAGTCAACATGTGAAGATACTTGCTCTCTAGTCTGAAAATGTGTATCTACAACCGAATGAGTTCTTACATTCAAACCGTACGAACATTCAGAATTTAACTATCAGCCAGCTGGGAGGTTAGACAGACATGTGAGTCTGCTAGGTTTTGAATATGGGATTGCTGGCTGAGATGACGGCGTCCACAGAGAGAGAGAGAGAGAGAGAGAGAGAGAGAGAGACTTTATTAGAAGGTGTGGATCAGTTCACAGGGTTTTTCGAGTTGTTTCAGGGTGTCAAGGTGAAAGAGAAAAGTGTAGTTCATCTCCTCTGCTCAGCTGTGCTCATCTGTCAAGAAGCTTTTATTTTTCCTTTAGTTCAGCAGTGATGGTTTGAGCCTCCATAGTTGTACTGCTTGGGCCGAGGTATGTAGTTACACCTACTAACAGAAAGTTAAAGCTAAAGAAAAGCTTTTTTTTAATCACAGGAGGCAAAAAGGGAATTGTAATTACAGCCGCATGTAAGACGGTGCTGGCATACACACTCCGTGCTGCACCTTCAGCAGTATTCCTCCTCCTGTGGATCAGGCAGATCATTGAGGTCCAGGAAGACAGAGGCGTTAGAGAGTTTGCGCCCGTTGGATGAGAGGTCCAGCAGCTCCTCGGCCGTGCTCGGGACCGAGCTGATGTACATGTCCCAGACCTGCTCTGGAGAGTCCAGCTCCAGCAGCTTCTGCTTGATCTTCAGGTTCTTCTCGATGTTCCTGCGCTTGTGCTTAAATTCCAGGATGGTTTTGGTGTAGCGGTTGATGGTGGTGACCGACGACGCCATGCAGGCTGTAAAGGAACTCCATGCCAAACTAAAGGAAAAAGAAAAAGTTAACACTACTTATTCAAATTATGACCTTATGTATATATATAATCTGATAATTTTAAAAAATCCTGGATAATGTATTGATCCAGTGGTTCTCAACTGTGACCCACACTCGCCCTACTCTATCCTACACCTGGTTAACTAAATCAGGTGGGTTCAATTGATCAAGAGTTGATTCCTTCCCAATATTAATTGGCTAAACACACCTCACGTCACCTCATACATCTGAAACATATCCCAGGTACCTTAATATTCATCTGCATCTCCTGCAGTGTCAATGGACAATCATCTAAATTTAAAGCTTAAAGTCATTTTTAGTAAATCCTGCTTTTTTCGGCTTATCAAATACAAGAAAATGTTCCCTCAAATCACAGAACAGGTAGAATCTGTTGCATCCTGTTTGTGTGTTTGCAGATAGCAGAAACACATACTGCATGTTTTGTGCTTACTCACATGTATGACCAGCTATAATCCCATGTTTGGGGTTTCCAGTCCTCTGGGCCCAGACTGACAGTCAGCTGGAAGGCTGTGGTGAACATCATGTGGGCCACCATACCCAACAGACCTACAGAAACACAGCAGATCTCCCTGAGAACGCTGGAGAACATTAAGTAGAGAGATCCTGAGAACTGCTTGTAGTTACCTGTAATCACCACTTGGTGGCAGTGTTATATTACAGTACTGTGAAACGCCATAGTGAGTGTGGGGTTTATGACCGTGTCATGTTCGAGCTTTAAATTTTTATTTTTCAACTTTTGCAGGCAATATTTCCACGGACACCTACAGATATTTCAAATACAAGATACTATCTTTATTATGGTTAAAAAAAAAAAAAAANGTTAAAAAAAAAAAAAAACAGGTAGAGGTGAGTCATGATGAGTCACCTCACTGTATACAACTAATGTTCTGGCCTGTGTGAGTCAGCAGTGCTGGAGTTATTGTGCTCATAAATCTCTATCCACAATCAATATGCAGTCTGATTTGAACGGAACTGTGTCCTAAACTCTGACAGGAAGTCCAGTCCAGAATAAGGCAGAGAAAAGGGTCTGGTTTGGGTAAAAAGGTAGTAAGTCTAAGGCTCAGATTGGGCAACAATCCAAAAACAATTACTGCAATTTTTATTACAGAAGCCAGAAATAATCTCAGAGCCTGAGACTCAAAGCTGGTGGATCAATGCAAAATACAGCTGCATGTGTTTGGGTCAAGGAAATGTCACTGGCTCTTTGGGAAAACTCTAATACCTTGTAAAATAAAGCTGGAGTCCAGCTCCATCAGTATGCAACAATATAACGGACACATTTACTTGGGCTGCTGTTGTGGTTTATAGATTGGTTCCACTGATGGTATGAAAGATACAGAAGAATAACTGCGATAATCACATCAAATCTCTGTGTGCTTTTGTTTGGGAGATAAAGAGATAGAGAATGAAAGAGAAAAGAAGAGAATAATGCTCTGAATAGCAATCCTAAAGAAAAGAGTACTTAGATTATTAGCCGTCCACTCTCTTGTTTAGTCTGGGTGTTATTTCCATACCTCCAATATTTTTTCATTTTATTTTCCCTCTCTTCCAGCTCATCTTGTTTTTATTTTTTGATTTTTTCATGTGTCTCTGCATTTTTTTTTAATGGTTTAGTTCTGTGCCAGGTTTTGACAGTTGAAGTAAGGGATTTCTGCACAGTGGACATTTCATCGCCCATAAAACAGAACGGGAATAAAAACCAGCCTGTGTAGCCTTCCAATCCGATTTACTACATAAGCCCCAAATCCCTGCACTGAAGAAGAGCAAGAGCGAACAGATTCAGCATCAAACACCTGAATTTCTTATCTCATCCCTATCAACGCTCATGTTTATTCCTGAAGATATCTCCCTACAACATTTTCATAATGCTATGCAAATCAAAGACGGCTTTGTGTTCGGATGAGCAGAACAAATCTGAGATCAAGCCTTGGAGCATTCCGTGATGTGGATATTATACATGTTCTGTTCAGATTATTCCATGTAAAAATCAATAAATGTGAATCCACGCTGTTTATTTTTAGTGCTAAAGTGTTTCTGAAGGACAGACTCTTCATACATGTGAAGCTCCACATGCAATCCAGCTTTATTAGAGAAAACAACTGGAAAGTGAATGATAATGAGAACAGGTTTCTTAATGTATCCATTAGGATGTTGTTTTTGCATCTAAATAATGCATTGCAGAAAATAATATGTAGCCAGAATCACTTTCTGATTTAGTAATGGATTTAATGAAAATGTCATCAAAATTAGTTTCCTTTAGAGGAGAAAATATGACTTACTCTATAGCATGTGTCAAGCCATGTGCTCTAGAGCTGCAAGCTGAAAACATACACCAGCTGATTTCAATGATCAGCAGACATCCAATCAGAGAGCAGGAGGCTAATCAGTGGATTCAGCTGCTGAAGGGTTTGGACAGAAAACTCCATAAAACTGGATTGACACCGGTGTTCTACAGTTACATTTGGCACTAAAATATGCACAGTAAATATAGAAAGTTTAACAACATTATTATTTTTGCACAAAAAGTCAATCCCACCACGAGCCTCGGAATGTTTGGTTGGGTATTAAAGATCACATATCATACAGATTTCCATGCTCTCCTTTTCATTCACAGTCTAATTTGAAACTTTTGCAGCGCTTTAATGTGCAATAAAACACATCGATCTGCTTCTTCTCTTGCTGCAGCACCACTGTGCACGCTGAGTGAAAACAGCCTGTGTTAAGTGACTCTTGTGGTGTGCTTGGCTTCAACTTGGAACTCAGCCGAACTCCGACTGGGAAAAATCAAAGAAAATCCCGCCTCGACACAGAATTCCTACTCGGAAAGTCGGGCGAGGTTTCTCAACCCTCAGTTTACGTCATTTCAATATGGCTGCTCGCACCATTAAAGAACCAGACTGGCCATTTTGCATGTTTGAGCCTAATATATTCAGTTTTTCATACATGTTTTGTTACTGACAATCATTTCCCAAAGTATAAAACTGTATTTCAGCTTTCCTGATATTTTGCAAAATCTCTTAATCTTTCAAAATCAAATATTCAAGTGATACACCCACCTTAAAAATCCATGTTTCTCCTGCTAATAGTTAATCATCCTTATGAACAGTGCTTATAGTGGGCCGGTACTCACCGGTACGCAGTACTGGGACCTCTGTGATTTTCATTTCAGAGTATTGGGACATACATAAATCATATTAAATATATAAAGCATAAATCATAATCATAATCAAATAATAATCATAACATAAATAATTCTCATAAATCTTCCATACTCTACTATATGTATGTATGTACTGGTCTGACCCCCCCCCCCCCCC
>VXCM01002875.1:60484-80734 GCA_014773175.1 Lucifuga dentata | reverse complement strand
AGTATCAACAAGTTGATTTTAATAGCAGAATGAACTGAAACCAATGGAGGTCTGGAAGGTAGGAAAAACATTTTTAATTCACCGTTCCAGTAGTATGCTTTGGGAAATGATTGTCAGTAATGTCACGTGTATGTATGAAAATTGAATATATTAGGCTCAAACATGCAAAATGGCTGGTATGGTCCTTTAACATGTAGAAACAGGAAGAGATGAACATCACATGGCGCTAAGGAGGCAGCGGATTGATTCATTCATTTCACAACGAGGATCTCTAACTGGCGAGGACATGCTTTGTTGTTATTCTTCAGACTGCTTAATACACCAACCAGATCAAAGAGGCCTTACTGAACTCTGTTCTAGTCTGGAATCAAAGTATTAGACAGACTGAGACAATCCTCTTCAAAATCCAAGCTGATCAATATGCAGACTTTGGTTTAGCACGGTCTAAGTAGCTCAAGTTTCCTGACAAGAATATCTCTGGACCTCTATCATTTGAGTTTTTTTCTACACACGATTACAGAGTACCTATATTGTTTCTGTTTGCTTGCTTTCAGATGGATGTTTCCAGCAAGATGTTTGGCTATTTCAAGACATTTCCAGGAACATGACAGTGACTACAGTCTTTAGACTTTGGCCTCCATGTTTAAACTCAATGCAGACACGTCAGTATGAAGGTGCTGACTGAAACAGTGCAGCGTAGTCCTTGAGTTATTAGATGGAGGCCCCTGTGGAAATGTTCCAGAGCTTTCGGAGCATTGTAGAATCTGATTTGTCATTGCTGTTGATCAGTGTTTTGTCTGCTGATTCGTTGCCCAGAATGTGGCGGTGAGGATCGTTTTCAGAGGGTGCATTAGCAGTAAGGTCATTGTTAAATCATCCATGGAGAGAAGGAGGCAGACTGCAAACAGGCTGGAAAACTTCTCAAGGGCTGAAAGGCTGAAACTGACCTGAATGAAGAATTGGCCAAATGCCAATTTGGCCAATTTGGCCAATTTGTCCGTCTTTGAGCAGATATTCAACATCAGAGCTCTCCACAAACGTGTACTAACCTGACAGCACGGTGAATATCGCAGCAAAGGCATTGAGCTTGAGGCCATCGATGACATTGCCAAAGTGACACACTTCTACGGACATGAGAATGCCCCCGGTGGCCAGCAAGAGGATGTACAGGCATTCTGCAACGATGCACAGCCATAGCACTCCTATGGAAAGAAATTTAGATGGTAAAGGAATAGGAAAGAGGATGAAAAATGGAAATTTATGTTGTGGGGGGGAGGCTGCAAATGTTTGAATGAATGATGGGGTAGGAATAGAAAGAGGTGAGAACAGAGATGGGAGGAGGAGAATTAAGGAAAAATAAGTAAGAGCAAAGGGTGAGGACAAACAGGGACAGGAAAAGGAGGAAGGGGAGGAGGATGAGTTGGAAAAGATAGGGTAGTCACCCTTTCACCCATATCATTAACCTTCAGAGCCAGAGGAAAGATATATGATCCACCTAGAGACAGACGCCATGCTGAGGTCAGGTCTGCACGTCATCATGTAGAATAAAATATCAAGGTGAGGAAATATGGAATCAAAAAGCTGTTGTGTGTCTATGAGCTGAGGTGATTGCATGGATCCTTCTAAGGGCAGGGAGTTATTGTCCGGTTAATTAATCACGGGGGGGAATAAAAGTAATATGCCCGTTACCAAATATATTCCTACATGAATTATGAATAGAGTCACATACTTCTGCAAAAAAAAGTTTTAATTAGATTCCATATTTCATTAAAGCATTTCTTTCATTTGAAGGACTGAAAAGCCCTTTGGAGAAAATGCCGTCTCATCCGGCTAAAACCAGGCGGTTCCTTGCTCTGAAGAGGTTGGAGATAGAAGGTTTTCACCTGACAACAGCAATATGTCACATACATTATACTTATTGACCTACTTCTTCCACGCTGGAGCTGCATCAGCAGATGAAACTGCAGCAAAGGCAAGAACAGCCAGACGCGTCCTGATCATGTCTGTCATAACCGTTTTACTCACGTATTGTCCTCTGCCTGTGGGTCGAAGCTCTCGATTCGATTAGCACGCCGTTCGAAGTGAACGGGGCCGTGCGACGACAGCGACCCACAGACATCTACTCATTTCAGGGTCAGAGTCTGGTGTTGTTTGTGGAGGATGAGGAGGAGGAGGAAGAGGAGGAGGAGTTTGGTTGGAGAACTGATTAGGGAGCATGAGACTTCATGGATTTGTTGAAACGTCATTTTACTCGTTAGCTAACAACAAAACGGATAATACAGCTCTGTAGTGTCATCAAGAGGAAAAGCTATGGCAGATGACTTGATGAAATGATTCCTATCTTATTCGCATTACATGTTGGAAAATGGAGATTTCTATATATTCGTTTAAAGGAGGAGCTCTCGATGCTTTTTTAACAGCCAAGGAGGTTATGCTGTCATCTTCATCGGCTGGTTTGTTTTACTTGATGAAGCTTGGTGAAAGGTAAAACCATGGCTCAGGGAAGATTCCATTACATTTTGATGTCAATCCAGATCCAGGGGAGGATGACAATCTTAATGGGAAAAAAATCTGATATATTTAGCCCGTGATAGACTGTCCGTCATTGTGAGGCAAAAACTGTTTAAAATGTAACCGGTAAATAAGGAAATACCACCACAACGCCTTAAAAGATTCCAGCAACAGATGTTTATGAATGAGGGACATGGTTGCGTGATGATATTTGCCTTTATAGAATTTAAGTCTGGTGCTTCGCTTTATGAATTCCCTCCTTCAGGTCTACAATGACAAACCTGAAAAAAGAGGGTTTGTGTTTTCATCTTATGGCCTTTCATGACTTTCATTACTGGATGTCTTTTGAATTTGGATTTTTTTTTTTTTTATACTTTGATGTACGTCACACTCCACATCTTCACATCTAATCTCTATGAACCTTCTTTATTATTCCATGTTTACCTGGCTTCATTTTGCACCGCTGAGATGACACAGCTTCAACAGATGCCGCTGCATCAGTGTCTGAGAACAAATGAGCCTTTGAATAAGAATTTGACTGTTTTATAGCTGCTATTTTAGACACACACACACATTCTTACCTCTTTCATTTGGAGGTGCAACGTATAGGAAACTTCTGCAGTTTTCACCTGAAAAACACAGGAAAGGACACTCAGTGGCAGTAACAGCACTCTACATGACAAGGACATCATTTATATTCCATCATATGAAGGAAATTTAATAAGAATCACTATTTCGTCCAATTTGGGAATGGATTTCTTTGCTTTTCTGCAGTAACGCGCTGTGCCACCCACCCCCTCCCCAGCATGTCTACACGTCCTGCCTCAACTCCAGCTAATAAAATCCAAAATTCTGTCTACAAATGTTAGTACAGTACCCGAGTAACACACAGATCCCACATACTGCAAGATCCACAGTGAGGGGACAGGCAAGGAAGGCTCAGCTGGCTCATCAGGATCTGCCCCATAAATCAGTGGAACAAATTTCACAGGCTGCCTTCCTCTAATAGAGCAGCAGATGACAAAGTGAAACAGCATCAGTATGCATTTGATAAAATGTGCTTTTAATTCTGTGTGAGTCTATATTTTTACTCTGTGAAGGTAAATCATTCGGGATCTAAAACTCAAAGGCCTTTCCACGTTAACACTAAAACCTTTGCTGTGTCAGTCCAACAGCCAATAATCTGTTGTATTAAATATCATATGATAAAGCAGGTCACCAAACTGAGTTTTACAGGAATAAAAGCAGCTGGGTTGCACAATTCTACAGTTTAACCGTCTTCATACATTTCTGTCACTTTTTCTGATTGAAAACTGCTGACCTCACAGAGGAGCTGTCTACACGGGAACAATTTTGGAGGTGATATCTGTCTTTTATTGACCTTTTATTTTTAATTTAACTTTCAGATACATTTCACTGATTAATCAGTAAACTGAGTGTAAAGGAGTATTGTCAGTTTGATGATAAGTCTTATTAAATGCAGGGTTTCTCCGGGGATGGACATCCCTGTCCGTGACGCACAGCTCCGTGCGCACCGCGCGTCCCGCTGCGCTCCGGTCCCGGCAGGATCCGGTGCTTCTTTAAAAACTTACCGCTCATGTTGATGTTCTGCTCGCAGGAGAACCATATGCCGGTGTGAAACTTCCTCATCACGTACTTATCATCTCCGGTCTCCCAGATATACTGCACCAGCCGGGTGTCGTTGATGTTGGAGCTGTTGAACCTGATGCAAAACGACTGCTTGGTGTTTACCGGGCCGGTGCAGAACGGCTTCACCACTTTCCGCGTCCCCTCGCACCAGTAGCTGGTGGTGAGCGCGGATACGGCGAGGAACAAGGCGAGGAAGTTCAAGGTGAGAGCCAGCGACGCTCTCCGCCGCCGGTCTATCCCCATCACGGCGACCCGACTGGAGAAGACGTGCAGTTTGAATCCTTGTCTCGTATAACACCGTACTGTGGCGATTTCTCCTCCTCAAATCGTCATAATCCGGTAATTCCCGTTAATAAATCCGCCACTAATTATAGCNAACAAATTTATTAACATGCTTTTATATTTAACCCCGCCCCCCAAACACACACACACACACACACACACACACACACACAGCTGGTTCCAGCCTGAGTCCTGCTGTCTACACATGAACTAAAAAAAAGCCACAACTTTAAAAACTGAAATTCACATAAAGAGTTCATAAATCATTTATGCTTGGATTCAGACTTCCAGGAATATAAAAACACACATTATGAACAATTGTTATTGTAGATCAGTCATCCTCAGAGTCCAGATATGGGTCCAGATCCGGACCTAGCCACAACTGTCTTCAGACTCTGAGCAAATTATAGTTTTATGTATTATTTGTGTCAAAATTCTCTGCTTTCTCTGCAGTGAAGAAAGTGAAGCTGAATGTCCGAATGCTCCTCTGTCTGTGTGAATGTCTACTCTGCTTTGGTTTGGTCCAGTCACATTCAGCATCCCATCATCTCCATGACGACGATGGGTTGACATGGCATTGGGCTCATTGAGATTGACTAATTTCATCAGCAGTTAGCTTGACTCAGGGTCAGATTGGCCATCAGGTGAGGCGGGACTTTTCCCGGTGGGCTGCAGCCATTGGTGGGCTGGCCGGTGACCTTTGCACTGCACAATATAATATTAATTAAAAATGAACTTAAACTGAGCAAACACGATTTTTTCCTTTCATAATTTTCTTGGCGCTTAGACGAAAAATGGATTCTAAAAAGAGAAAGGGTGGCACAGAGAAGCAGCAACAATGTCCCCTTCGTCCCCTCATCACTGGCATAAACAGATCTTTGTCTTACTGAAAATTTTCTTTGTGGACCTTTAAGGTTTGTAGATGAGTACCTCTGCTGTAGCATTTTGGGAACAATTATTTTCCAAAGTCCCTTATGCAGACATGCGATTGACAAATTTCTCATTTTTGATCTGCATAAATTTTCAGAGTCATCAAGCTTAGCAGTAGGAGCCACTCCAAGTACCTCTGGTGGTACATGCACCACAGATTGAGAATCGCTGTTCTAATTGATGTGACTGAGGACCTGGATAAAATTGTGCTAACTGTAAAGATTTCATTGTATATGACAAAAAAAGAAATAGGCTACCGTTTGTCCTCAATTATCTATTTTTTGCATTTAAGCAGAAACAGGTGCAGGTGCGAAATATAACAGTTTCCTGCATTAATGCATGATTTATTTGGAAGCATAACACGAGGGCAGCCTGGGAGCTCCAGCAGATCTCTCATGAAAACAGAAAAAAAAACCTGCTGACAGCATAACTTTATCACTCCCCAAACAGACAGATACCTCCTCCACATAATTGTTCCCGTGTGGATAGCTCCGCTGGTGTGAGGTCAGGGTGGGCAGAGCAGCTTTCAGTCAGAAAAGTGACAGAAATGTATGAAGGTGCTTAAACTGGAGAATTGTGCGACCCAGCTGCTGCATTTTCACGTCCTGTCACCAATATTTCTCACTGTTTTTATCCTGGATTATGTGTCCAGGGATATTTGATGCATTCTGATGGCCATCAGTAATTTACATGCTGTGTGTGTGAGAGGGAGAAAAATGGTGTGTGTTTATCTGTGGAGGAAATGACGTGTGTCTGTGTGTATGTGTGTGTGTGTGTGTGTTAGAAGGAGGCTGTCAAGAAACTATGAATGTCCCATGAGATTAAATGTCATCATTCTTCTTTTCATGCCCTCGCCCTTCTCCTGACCTCACATTAAACACATGCATATACAAAAAAACACACACACATACACACACACATACAAAAAACACACACACATACACACATGCATCAAAGCAGCAGTTTTATGCTGTAGCATACAATGGAGCCGCTCAATTTCACACTTTTCTCAGTATCGAACTGTAATCATCATAATTAACATCAGTGATGCCTACACTGCATCTACTTCCTGTCACACACCTTTCCTCTGATAACATGGCATCACTGGGAGAATCTGAGTGTGTGTGTGTGTGTGCATGTGACTCCCACAGGTCAAAGGAGAATCAATAGTGGGTTAGTGTCCACATTGCGTGGATCTGACACTCTGTGATGCTACGTCCTCAGGCCTGTTATCCTGAGTCCGTAGCTGATAGAGAAATCTCCCATAATGCCGCTCTGTCACCTTCAGCTTGAGCTATACGTTGCCCCGGGTTACCGCAGAGGATGGTGGACTCATGGTATTCTTAATATCTGGATGAGGGGACGAGTGTGGCCGGGAGACTTATTTTCTGTCCAAGGCCGGAGAAGAAAAAAACTCCAAGGACAAGCAGCGCGATAGATTCTCGTCACATCTGACGGCCTTGCTGAGGACTGATAAAAGAGTCTCACATGCGAAAGGCTGCATTTATGAATAGTAAAGGACAAGCAGCAGTATAAGGAGATAAATGTTGGAGACAGTCGGCTGACTGTTAGGTCTTTTTGAGGTCCAGCATGCTCATTTGAAAGTCATTTTTCTCTCTTTTTTGATATTATCATCACTTTGTATGTATGATGTATTTGTAAAGGTTAAAAGTAATAAAAAACATTTATTCAAGTGTTGCACATATGTACAAATTTGAGGTACTTTAAGTATTTCCACTTATGACTTATGATTTTTCTTCCACCATAAAACTGTTTTTTTTTGGTTTTTTTTTTGGTTTTTTTACAGCTAATCTTTGATTGTACTTCTGTAAAACTTTGAAACTTTTGTCTGTACTGTGATACTGCCGCTTTTACTGGATTAAGGATTTGAATGATCAGCTTTTCAAGTGTAGAAAAGTTAGGAATCGATTTTGATGACACTTGGTGAAAGGGTGGAGGGCACGACGCAGGGAAGAACACATAAAATTTTGGCCAAATCCAAATCCAAATCCAGGGCCGGATCCAGGAAATTTGAAAATGATTTCTTAACATTGCATCATCATTGCATTTTTTGATATTTTTGTAAATTCCTTCAAAAGTAATCCACCAATCTTAATGAGAAAAAAAAAACACAACTATATATTTATTGCATAATATACTGTCAGTTGATACACTATGCTATAGAACTAAGGATCTGGATCTGGTGAACTAAAATATGTGTACGGACAAGAAGCACATTGATGAAATTGGAGTCTAGCATCACTTTCATTGGCCATAAAGAATAATAATGAGACTTACACAATAGAAATGACTTAATCAGTGCAATTACTCTGTTGGTAATTAATTACAATTTTGCCGCCCAGTTTCAAGACGGAACCTCATGGCTAATTTTTTCTCGCATTCTGATTGATCGTTGACAGTCGTTCTGGAAGTAACCATGATTTATAGTCGCTGCATTTTCGCTCAATCGTCTAACGGGACAATTTCCATAAAGATGCACGTTCATGTGACTGTAAATTACCTGCTGGTTTATTAAGCAGATTAAATTTTGCATTTGTTATTCACTTATCTGCATGCTGCGGTGTGGTTTGCAAAGCAGATTCCCACTATAAATACAGAAGTCTGCCGTTCTGTTTTTTGTTTGATTAAAAGTGCCTCTACGGGCGGTGAAATATGTGGAAGCAAAGAGAGTTATAGAGGCAGGTCAGTTATTTTGTTGACTTCCTGTCCTCCCTCCCTCCAACCCTCCCCTTCCTCTCCCTCTCTTTTCCTTTCACCTCTTTCTCTCTCTCTCTCTGTTGATTCATGTCTGCTGAATGAATCTGAACTCTGGCTGACAGACAGACTGTGACAGATGCTGCCAGCCACCTGATCCCTCTCACTCCTCAATGCATTTATTTGCATAATTACTCTCTGGCCACCGTGAGTAGCAATATACTCATATTTGTCCACGTGTGCACATCCACACGTGTCACATGCGCACAATTGTACACATTATTAATGCGGAAATGTACCGTGCATAATAGAATGTGTACTCTCAGGCATTTCACAGTGCCAGTCCTTGGTTTCGTCATGTAAAAAACGCCGTCCTGTTGCTTCCTCGCTGCTCGTGATGTTTTTGCATCACACTTCACACACATCTCTTGTTATTCAAACAATGCATCCAGATGTCTGAGATGTTAATGAGATTTGAGTTTCTTTTGGTGGCGCTGGTTCTCTTCTCCTCTTAAAGGACAATACCGGTTATTTTGCATGTCTGAGCTCAACAAATACTACCGGTGTACACGTTGTAGAAGGCATGGTCATTTTACTTTGTCATTAAAAGCCTTCTTCTCTTGGGACTATATTCCCTGGCGGAGACATACATTGTCTTCTTGCAGCTCCGTGTTGGATTGGTTAAATAAAGAGACTTGAAAATAAGAATGTTTGGTTTGCTGTGATGGATTATTTATCTCAAACACATTTCAAGTCTCTACAAGTTGATTTTTTATNTTTGGTTTGCTGTGATGGATTATTTATCTCAAACACATTTCAAGTCTCTACAAGTTGATTTTTTATAATGTACTGAAAAAACTGAAACCAACGGCTGCCTGGAAGGTAGGAAAAACAATTCTAAAATGTATCGCTCCAGCAGTAGGTTTTGGGAAATAGATTATCAGTCACATTCATGTGTATAAGGGTTGGATTTATTGGGCTGAATCATGCAAAATCACCGGTATGGTCCTTTAATACCATAAAAACATATATTTTCATAGTATATATTTTCATTTTACACACACACACACACACACACACACACACAGAGAGAGAGAGAGAGAGAGAGAGAGAGAGAGAGAGTAGACCTCTGTCTCCGTTGTCTAGATTATTGAGGACACGGCTCATCACATTCGGTCCACCTTCAGCCCTTCACCACACATTTGTTGACCACTGCTTCTGAGGTCATCCCCTCATCATCATCACCCCCACCTTCCACCTCTCCCTCCCCTCCCTCGTTATCTCATCACTTCCACGTTTCCCACCGCTGATAATGTCCACTCACACTGACTGACTATGAGCTCCTATAATGACTCTAATGCGTCTCATTTTGGTGAAACAGTCGTTTTCAAGCCTGGGGAAGTGTATCGTCAGAGTTGGCTCGTTTGTGAAATATGTGGGGTGTAATGTGTAATGCTGCGAGTTCGAGCTACCTCAGAACTCAGATGTTTTTGACTTCCTACTTGGAAATGTGTGTTGGAATGGCATTTAAAGTCGGAGCTCTGACTGGGAAACTCGGACCAAATTATCTACCCTGACTTATCGAGTATGACGTCACTCAACATGGCAGCGCCTGTGGAAGCGAGCTTTGCGAATGGAAATGATCAGCTAACAGGCGTGACATTGAAATAAAAAGGTCAAAATACATAATCAAATTAACTATCTACAGTGTATAATAACTGTTTACCATTTTAAGTGTAAATAATTTCATATTGTCTGCACCAAGTTTAATACCCACTATGATTAATATCATTATAAAACAACACAACCAGACAGTCCTGTAGTCTAACTTTACTTTAGTTAGCATTTATTATGAAGTTTATTTAATCTTACAGCATTTATTGGTGTTCAGCCATGCTTTTTTGTTTACATTTGGCTGGAAGGGTTTGAGGTCGGAAGTTGGAAATTCCGATGTCCTACTGTAACTGGAACGCAGCATAAGAGCTGGTGTGTTTTAGAGAAGGGAAGGTGGATTCTTGTCCGAGCCGAATCATTCTTGCCGTAACCGAACCACTGATGAACCGGGGGTGGGTGACGGTGGGGTGGGTGTAGGGGGGTGTTAGTCCTTTTATTTGTTGTGGATCTCAAATTTTGTGCTGGTGCGTCCACACAAACATCTTTATGACTCGCCTGTGAGACTTTAAAGCACCAACACGTGGCCCCAAACTCCTGGAATGAAACAGCAACTGCACACATGGGAAAAAAAAAATCCAAGTTTTTGCTGTAAAGTTTGGAAAAATATGCAGGGTCATTGTGTGACTACTTTGCTGACTACTTCCTGCTTTACATAGTATTTCTGTATACTGCTCAGAGAATATTGAAAAGGACAATGTATAAATGCCTCAGCGCTCCAATGGATGCTCACGTACACCACATCAAATCCTACTTACACACATCAGTTACAAAAAACAGCAAACAAATAAGGAATCAACATGTGGATAAAAGAAAAAAACAATAATAATTTCAAGATAATACGCATAATTTGTGAAAGATATAAATATATTGAATCTCATTCATTTATATCACAGACTGAAAAGAACCAGAATTATGTGGTTCAGTTACGGCTGTGAACCGGATCACCGATTCATGGACTAAGAATCGATTCTTTTGAGTCGATGATTCAGTGAATTGGCCAAGCCGAGCGTGTTGGTATGTCTCTGTAAGTGTGAGAGTGTGTGCGTTAATGCAACATATAGTATCAACATAAGTGTAAATCTCCTAAAAGGCTGCTTGTCTCCGCTGACTGTCACACCTTCTCTTCCTAACAAACTAATCACACCTGCTGCAGAAACTCCTCGTCCCCGAAATGTGATTTACAGCTCACAATGAAGTCCAGAGTGCATCATTGACTCATTACCTCCCCCGTTAACGGAGACGCTCGCTGCTGTCATTCTCTAAGCCAGTTTGTTGGAATCATTACTCCTTTTTTTTTATTTTCTTTTACACCAGCTCAGTTCAAACATATCATTAATCAGTCCCTAACATGTCATATTTACTCTCCCACAGGCTGTTAGGAGATGGAACCGCGTGAAGAAAACAGCATCCATTAAATGACTTGATTGGTTTTAGAAATCTCACCTATGTTGCAGTGTGTTTTTGCTTTAAGGCAGATACACATTAGCCACAAAGTACATCTACAATTTACATATTTATTGGAATTACGAGGGGAAAAAGAGAAATATTGTGCTGTATTAGATTACATCTCAGTCATCTCACACCTCGTAATGAAAAAGTCCGATATACAGTACATCATTTACTGTTTAATACAATTCCAGCCACCATCACAAAAGAGTCGGTGGACTTAGTGGCCTAGTTTTCAACAAGCTGATTTTGGGGAGACAGATTCTCATACCCCTTCTTTCATTCTCTTCTTGTTTTTGGGAGGTTAAACAGAGTCTCAGGTGGCGGGGCACGCTTGCCAATTACGCAGCAGATAGGAGTGTAACAGCAATACAAGGACAGTCACAGGAGTGAGGAGGAGGAGGAGGAGGAGGAGGAGGAGGAGGAGGCTGGATGGAACTAACAGGGATTATACGTCTCAGACTCCACCAGCATCTGCAAAAAAAATAATCACCCAAGAGTGTTGCTGTATGCAGGGAGAAGGACGGACTGAGCAGATGGATTTCTTGTGAGATCAGAGCATCTGGTTGGTTGCTAAATGAAAATGACACGAAGTTATTGAGAGTCAAATGTCAGACTGTGATGAATGACTATCAGAGAGGCTCGGCTGTAACCGAGCTGAGTGGTTGATTTGATTTACATCACAGGTGCCTGAATGTTTTTCAGATGGAAAGCTAATAGATGCAAATGCATAAAAGAAGTGGACTTCAGGCCAACATATGGAGATTTAATATCACCATGGTGATCCATCAATTCAGCCATCCTTTAGTTGCGTATCCTGCAGGGTCGCAGGGAAGATATCGTCTTGACCGGAAAAAATATTATCTGATAGAAGCAACATATTATGTTGTTTGAACAAGTTATTATCTTTAAAGGACCATACCAGCCATTTTGCATGTTTGAGCCTAATATATTCAATTTTCATACATGTTACGTTACTGACAATCATTTCCCAAAGCATAAAGCCGTATTTCAACTTTCCTGATATTTTCTAAAATCTCTTAATCTTTCAAAATTAAATATTCAAGTGATACACCCACCTTAAAAATCCATGTTTCTCCTGCTAATAGTTATGCAGAAGAAGAAGTCACGGTCGTTTAAATTTTTCCATAAACACAGGTCTTCTTTTGGGACTATATTCCCTGGTGGAGGCATACATTCATTCTGCGCTTTTTATTGTGATTAAACGCTAAAATTACGTAACTTCGAAAAAAACCTGAATACACGTTTTGTTCCCAACGATGGATTACCTATCCCAAGAATGGTTATAACCATAATAACCGTTATGGTTATAAACACAATAACTATAGTTACTGTAGTTACTGGAGGTTTGACCTCCTTCTGTATGTTCATTTCTGACTGACGAAGCCATTTGGATGGATGGTGAAACATTTCAGAATTGAACACTTGAATCCAGCTGACCTGACTGAGTTTTCATACAACCAATCTCAAGAATGTTTCAAGTATCAACAAGTTGATTTTAACAGCGTACCAGAATGAACTGAAACCATTGGTGGTCTGGAAGGTAGGAAAAACATTTTTAATTCACCATTCCAGTAGTATGCTTTGGGAAATGATTGTCAGTAACGTAACGTGTATGAAAATTGAATGTATTAGGCTCAAACATGTAAAATAGGTGGTATGGTCCTTTAAATAAGATACTGTTTTTTTGTAAACAAGGTATTTAAATAAAGTTGGAAAGAGATTATGTTGGAAAATAAAGCAGATATTTCTATGTGAGGTTCAACTTTATTAATCAGCCCTTGTACCATCTTCTGGAGCTTCAAGGACTTTAGGGGTTATCTATCCTAAAATATAACCACCATGAATAAAATGGACCAAGCGCAGTACTGGATCAGGTGATGCTTTTATATGCTCGATACTTCATAGCTGTATTGTCCATGAGTTCTATCTAAGTGTCCTCATACAGCACGAGATATTAGCCAATATGGGAGCTTTGGAAGGTCAATAAGCTTTTAGTTACGGTTCACTTAGACAGTGGCACCATGCTGAGATGTATGACCCCCATATAGTCTGGGGACTGCTGTATCAATCTAACTGCTGGTTGTTGTTTGCTAATTCAATTAAATGGAGCTGCTGCAGTTCCCCTTTGGGGGGGAAGAAGTTGATGAAAATAAGGACTGCTTTAAGTAGACTGGAATTGCAAATAACAGTTTTCTCTTTGAAAGCGGAGCACTTGGCTTCATTGTGTGGCTGTTTTTTTTGGTGGAGGTTCTGTGAGAGTCGATCAGCATCAAGAGGCATTAAAACCATGCTGATGAATGTCTCTCTGCACTTTTAATGGTTTACGGAATAGTTTGCCTGGGATTTTGTGATGCATAATAGATTATTTTCTGAACCGTCTAAGACAAATAGACTTTTATAAACCAAGAGCATGTTCTAATTATGGAATTAGCCTCTTAAATTGGGTTTGGTGAGGCTGTGGATGTTAGTTGTACAAGAGGAAAATGTTCATCCACATAAACACTTTATTAAAAAAATATAATCAGAAATGTACAGGGATATTATGCACATCATCTTCTTTGGTATCTGAATCCATAACTGTCGAAAATATGTCAAAACTGTTATACTGCTGAATCATCATCATCTTGGTAGCTGCGCGTTTGTAGTCGTATTTGTTAATGTACAGTGATTTCATTAATATGACCCCTGTCCACAAATATATTTTAAACTGCCAGATCCAGATCAATATCTGGGCTAAACTGCACCTGTTAATAGTCCATCATAAGATGCCTAAAGTTTTTTTTTTTTTAAATTTTGATTTGCTTTATAGTTTTCCAGAAATAAGCAGAAATGTTGAGAAATGCATAAGCTTACAATGTTAGAGAGAGAGAGAGAGAGAGAGAGAGAGAGAGAGAGAGAGAGCATATCCTGTTTTCTGACTGGATCTGTCTCAAAATCTAATCAACACCTTGACTGGTCCCGCCTATCTACCCAATTTCACTGAAATCTGAGATGAAAACTGGTGAGAACATAACCTCCTTGGTGTTAAAAATGACTAAAGGCATGAAGAAGACGTTTGTGTCGCTCAGTCAAACCATTTTTATCTGACAGTCACATCAGGGAAAAGGTCAAGCTGTCACCACAGTTTACAAATCTGCATTGTGAGTTTGACCAGTAAAAGGTCAGGAGACACTTCCATCATGAGGACATAAGGTCATGAAAATCTTTAGGTTTCCTCCTCACAGCAGCATGAATGTGCACAGGTAATTTTATGCCAATCACACTATTTGTTCACTCAGACAGAGCTGAAGAGGAGCAGAATGCCTTCTTTCTTTCTTTGTGAGATTTCCTACAGGCTAACAGAGAAAGATGACACTTTTCCCACTGATCGTCAACTTAATTTGGCCTTTTTTTTTTCTCTCTTTTTACATCCCTTTCTGCATTGTATTTTGCCATAAGTTACACTATTTATTATCCAGCCACACTTTTATTTCCCAGAGGAGTTGATGGCAAGCTGAGATACCAGGAGGGATAGGTGGGTTTTAGCTTTTCAGATGATGGACATATCATAGCTGCGAGGTCGTCAACACTTTGCCTTCTGTGAAAAACAGCTGTCAGCACTTTACCTGAGGAAGGTCTGGGGTTATAAAGAGCTCCCACTTTAATACTCTGGCTCCTATGGCAGCTATTCAGAAAAGATGCTGTCGAGGTGAGATTTTCAGTGTGTTTATGGTCAGTAAAGTGTTTGTGCTCAGTCGTGAGCTAATGGTATATTTTACCAGTCACCAAGGACAGTTAAAATATGAGATCCTCTGCAAGGTCCAAATGCCGATGTGTTGAACTTTTATCATTCAAACTCGTAGCACTTAGCTCATCATTGTACGACGGTGTATTAGAGCCATATGAAGAAAAAAAAAGAGGGGCATTATTTTGTGTTTTTAAACGCACAAATTTGCACGTTTAAAAACGTGCAAATTTGCACGTTTTTAAACACGCAAACCAAAGGCTACCAAACCAACTCAAACAAAAATTAGGACATCACCGTTTCTCCTTCATTTTTCTCCTATTTATCGGCTGGAATCTTTNTCAAACAAAAATTAGGACATCACCGTTTCTCCTTCATTTTTCTCCTATTTATCGGCTGGAATCTTTTTGTGCCGCCACCAACTGACGCATGCGCAGTTTAACAAAAAACAAGAAGACAAATGACACTGGCTGTTTGGTATGACAGCTTCCACTGACATTCGGGTGGACCTTGGCCAGCTCCCTTGGCTCCAGCAGGTACCTCTCCAAGAAACAGAAGGAATTGATTTGATTGTTGACTTTGATCTTTTTCGTCATTTTGCAAATATTTTTAAAAGTCTTGAAAACTCAGTGTTGCCGTTTGCTTTAAAAAAAAAAAAAAAAAAAAAGGGCATGTTCCGTTCAACTTGCAACTTCCAACCGAAAGTTTCCCACCCTGCGTAAAATTAACAACCAGACAAGGTGAAAATCTCCTTGGCAGCAGCAAACATTTCAAAGAGATGTTATCCGTGTTTTCACTTCTTTCAGGATGAAATGCATGCAGCATCAGCCGCATGCTTCCCTTTAATCATGCAGCTGCACCTTATTGACTGCTCCACTCTCTCTCCCCATCGACTGTCCTGCTCGCCGGCGTGTTTGAATGTGTCACTCATCCAGTCTCTTTTTTAATTAACCTCAGATTTCCAGACACGGTCTGCACGTTGTCAAACAAGGTCAGAGAGGAGGCGCGTCTTAGTCGCTGTCTTCACAAAGACGTGTCTCACCTCGAAATAAACATGGTGACTGCAGATGACTTTACAATACACCCAGTTTCAAGCACCCTGAATTACACAGATGGGGTAAGATTGCTTCAGATGGCAGGGGAGTCAAACAGAGGAAGGAGCTAATAAAAGCTGAAAATACAAGAAAAGAAATGCAAGTAAAAGAATGGGCTGAGAGATCTTAAGTAAGAGAGGTGTGGAAATAAGACACTTGAGCGATGAAGTGATTTTAAAGGTTTATAGAATAGAAAAGCGAAGGCAGTAGCATCATGTTGCAGCAGGAAGAGGCACCTCGTTGAATTCTGATGAGCGGCTAAGCTTCTCCAGCTCTCACAAAGATCACCATAATGAAATGACATTGATTGTCTCAGAGGACTGCTGATACTAATGGGGTGCAATCAGAAACATGCACGGAGAGCGAGTGATCTTAACTCGGGCTTAGGAGGAATATGAGGTGAATTTTGATGGCGAGGTAAATCATTTTTTGACACTGATAAGACGGTTTATTTACCCAAGTCGGTGTCACATGACCCAGCTTTTATTAAAGGGCCCTCGCTGTGGGATGGATGCTTTATGTCAGTTTGTTGAGCAAAGCAGATGACATCATTATTGTGCTTTAACCTTGATGCTCTTTGCTTGATCAAAGGTGCAAACGCAATTCTGTTTCTGCTGTTCTTAAATTCATATCCAAAAATAAAATACTCTGTGCTCAACCAGAAGCTTCAAAGCTGTTGCCTAGAGAGTTTAAAACACCCTAAAACTAATTTAAAAAAAATTCCCAGTTAGCTAAAACAGTCTTTATATAAGTTGTAAATCAGAAAAGCAAAACATCAAATGAGAAATGAAAAATGGAATACGTATCGTGTTACGGGACCCCAGAATCAACGATATGCCGACAAAAATCCGCATTCTTAGAGCCGTGCTGCTAGCGTTGTTGTTAAAAACAATATTGACAAATGTAATTCCGCTTCGCTCTGCTAAGTTATTTAACAGTGTTTACCAGCTAATACAGCTATGAGAATGTCTACATCTGAAGAATATTTTAATAATGCAAGAAGGCAGCAGCAGCAACTCCCTGAATGAAGAAGAGAGACTCTCAAAGTCTGATCAACTCACAAACATGGCATCAAGAAGAATTTGAGAGGAATATCTTGTCAGTTTCTGGTTTTAAAATTTTGAAATGTTGAGAGAACTTCAGTCAATCTGAACTTTGACACTACATAACTAGGCTGGCATTGCACGCGTTCTGTCTTGGAGAGTCGTCCTTCTGAGACGCTGAAAGTGAGCCACATCAGCTCGTGAATCTCTGGGGTTAATGAAGCTCTGCTGCATATCAGCCATGCGGTGTTCTGCAGAAACGTCCTGGGATCGTTTCCAGCGGCACAGGTCCTTGATAAGACTGTTCCAGGGAAACACAAAGCCAGTCGAGTGAGACAGATTACAAGTTAGTGTGTCAGACAGCTGTGATTGACAAGCATTAGGTAATAAGCAAAAGGTGCTGAAAAACAGTGTCCTCTGCTGAACGTGTGTGTGTGTGTGGCAGGTTGTATGACTGGTGCTGACTCAAAGCCATACTTCTGCTTGGCTAATTACCTTGACGCCAGCTCTGCCTTCAAAGTCAAAAGCCAAAATCAAATCTATTGTCATTTTCAGTGTATAACGAAATGAGGTCGCTGCTTCCCATCACACTAAAGGAAACAAAAGCCACACACATTAAAAATAGTTGAAACAGCATAAAGACTCAGGCAACGTAAAATAAAGTGCTGGTAAATCGTAAATCAAACGTCCCTTGCGACCTTCCATGATCTTTGTTGTGGTCTAAGTGTTCATTCGGGAGCTTTTTGTGGTCTGACAGAGCAAACGAAGCACAAGTTTTTCCCACTCTGTCTAGCTCGAATGTGTGGTGGTCATAAGTGACGTAAATCTGAGTTATGGCTTCCTACTTTTGAGGTACGATGAATGTAAATTACTTTTCATAAGCCAGGATGGTGGACAGGCTGGGCAAACAAATCCAAAAAGGGCTGAGACAGGGAAATCTGAAAACCTGAGAGCAGGCTGAGGTCAAGATTCACAAACAGGAAACAGGCAGGCAGGTAAACAGGAAAATAGCTGAATGTGCTTACAAGAGTATATACAAAGAAGACTGGCTGGTATATGTAGACAGAAGCTGATAGGGAATTGGGAGCAGGTGAGGTGGACAGGTGACTGTGAAAAGGTGTGAAACTCAGGCGTGACGGCTGGTGGACAAGTAGTGATCTGCAAACTCATCTCAGACAAATTATTTTTGTCAGTGCCAAGAGCTGAAAAAAGGATCAATTCGGCGAGACGAGAAAAAAAAAAGAAGAATCCACGTTCAGATTTTCCTTCAGCTGGTGGNGATCAATTCGGCGAGACGAGAAAAAAAAAAGAAGAATCCACGTTCAGATTTTCCTTCAGCTGGTGGCCTGAGCTATGACTGCAGGTTATGGGGTCTCCACAAGAATAAAGCAATCAAGCTTTCATTTGCTGCGTTTCCATCCAACTTATTTGCATTTTTAATATGCATTTCTGGTTATTCGATTAAAGGAAATGCAAATTGATGCACATTTCCATCAACTACGTTATGAATTATCTCAGAGGTGATTTCATCCTACATAAACTCATGTCCACAGCAAAACACAGCATGCAGAGTTTAAATGAAACCCTTGGTGTGGAAGAATACTTATTACAGCCTGTAAGCAGTTATACACGCCTTATAAATGCAGCCAACAAACACCTGATAGCGTGCATGGCCTGATAGCGCTCTATAAACTCGCCACGTATGCTGAGTACCGTGTGGTGAAACTTTCCGTGTGGGTTAAACAATCGTTTACGCGGCGAGTCAAGTTATTTGTGAAAAATTTATATGTTTTTTGGATATAATGAAAAATGGATCCATCATTCTGCAGGTGCTTGTTAACGACTACCTGCTCTTCTGAGGTGTGTGTGTGCGTGCTCACCAGGCAGCGCACGTCGCATCCTACTATCAAACGTACCTACTGTCATTGAGTGTTTACCATGTTGTCATCAATAGGTGTGTTTCCATCCAACTATTTTTATGTTAATTTTGAACATATGCATATAAGAAAGTCTGGATGGAAACACCGTTAATTCGCATTAACTCCAAAATGTGCATTAAAAATGTATGCGCTTCCTTTATAGAGAAGAAGTCTTAATGAGCTTTGAAGAAATAGTGTTAAAATATAATATTCCAAAGAAACACTTTTTTAAATACCTGCAATTAAGGAGCTTTATCTCCTCTATGCAAAAACAATCACTGGCAATTCCTGCACTTTCATCTTTAGAAGAAATCATTACTACAGACTGTCGTAGCAGTGGTCTAATTTCATTATTATATATATATAGCTGGCTGCATCTGGTTCTAAAGAAACCTCAACATCTAAATTGCATGCATGGAGGGCCATTTAAAAGTGGACATTTCAGATGACTGGAATATAGCCTGTGAGGAGGCCCAAACACAAACAGCCAATACAACTCTAAAGCTACTTCAGTATAACTGGTTGATGCGGACCTATATAACAAATATAACAGCAATATACCTGACACATGTTTTAAATGCAACGAGGCTCAGGGAACATTCATACATTGTATCTGGGAGTGTGAAAAAATTAAAAAGTCCTGGAAGGAGGTGATCAATAAAATCATGATTATTCTGCCCGTGAATATCTTACTAGACTCAAAAATGATATTGCTACACATATATCCAACAACACTCTCTTTGAGAACTAAAGAATACAAATTTATTGACTTTGCTATACTACAGGCAAAACGAACTATAGCCCTTAGTTGGAAGAAAATAACTGCACCTACAATTGGTACTTGGATCAAGAACATGGCACAATGTATGGCAATGGAGAAGATAATGTATACCTTGAAGAACAAATTGAGTATATATGAGAAAATATAGGAACTATTTAATGACTTTATAAAATATGGAGATATAGATGACCTTCTACAGGAGGAAAACTGAGGATGGGATGCTTGGGAGAAAACAAAGTGGTGGTGAATCCCTGGGGTGGAAGACTTTGTGACTATGAATGTTCTTTCTTTTCTTTTTTTTTTGTTTGTTTTTCAGGAGAGGTACCAGTGAACTGTAATATTATTACTAACATATGTTGTATATTAGTTTTAGATCTGAATGGTCTGTGAGAAACTTATATATTGAGAGAGAGCGAATGGGTGTTGTGTGTTTTAGTATGGGGGGGCGGGGGGGGGG
>VXCM01002875.1:42452-60345 GCA_014773175.1 Lucifuga dentata | reverse complement strand
GGGGGGGGGGGGGGTCTGTGTTGCATAGATTTTGTTGGTTTCTGTAAATATCTACTGTGTTTTAGATCTGTGATGACATCTGTATATTAAAAAACAATAAAAACATTGATCAAAAACAAAAGTATGAGCTTAGCAGAGGTAGATCAACTGATTATTTGCATAAAACGAAATGCGAATAAAGTGGATGGAAACAGATTATTTGCATTAAGATGAGGATGTGACGTGTGCTGCCTGGTGAGCACGCACACACACACACACACACACACACACACACACACACACACACACACACACACACACACCTCAGAAGAGCAGGCAGTTGTTAACAAGCGCCTGCAGAACGATGGATTCGTTATTCATTATATCCTAAAAACATATAAATTTTTCACAAATAACTTGACACGCCACATAAACAATTGTTTAACCCACACTGAAAGTTTCACCCACCACATGGTACTCGGTCCACTTAACGAGTTTATAGAGCGCCAATGTCAGCGCTATCGTTAGCGTTGTAGCTTGTTGGCTGCATTAAGGCATGTATAACTGCTTACAGGCTGTAATAAATATTCTTCCACACCAAGGCTTTCATTTAAACTCTGCATGCTGTGTTTTGCCGTGGACATGAGTTTATGTAGGATGAAATCACCTGTGAGATAATTCATAACGTAGTTGATGGAAATGCTCATCTCTTTTAGTCGAATAACCAGAAAGGCGCATTAAATGTACAAATAAGTTGGATGGAAACGCAGCAAGTGTTGGGAATAGAACAATGTTTGACAAAGTGGGCCTGCTGGTCCTCAGCATGACGGCCTCACGTCAGTCCCTAAATTGTTTCATTCTGCAACCGAGACTCGGCCTCACAGCCTCGTGTTGCCTGTGTCACAGTTCTGCTTGTCTGATCAGCCACTCACCTGCCATTTCTGCCTGCCTGGTCTTCAGCTCCTCACCTCATTTCATCAGCCTGATTAATTTCAGGTTTGGACGCTGTCACTAATTAGCACCAATCAGGCATGGATTTAAGCCCCAGACTCACACTCACCCTTGGCCAGATTGTTCTTTGCCATCCCCGATGTGAGACATTCCAGCGTTTATTTGTGGACTGACATTCTGTTACCGACTCGGCCTATCTTGGACTATCCTGCTTGTCGTTTCCCTGGAAGCCACCTCTGCCTTCTGTCCCCGATTCTGGTCCCTGTGCCTGGGTTCCCCGTCTGTCAGTTTCTATGTAGGTGCTTTGTCCTGCCTGTTGTTCTGCCTGCTTCTGTGTTGGACTGTGAACGTTATTAAAGAACTCAACTTGTCAGAGTTGTACTGTGTGCGGCATTTGGATCCAAACCCCACCCGTCACAGCCTGAACCCAAAACAAAACCCATTTTCTCTGTCGTATGGATGCATCAAACCGTGCATCAAAGGCACGTTACTCAGCATGTACAGACTGTGAACGCTAGATTTTATCCTTCGCTGGGAGATCAATCTGTATTTGCAGAGAAATTTTTGAGCTGCAGACCTCAGATTTGTGGCCACAATACCACAGAAACCTATCCTGGATTTCAACAACTGATTTCCAGAGGGTGTGTGTGTGTGTGTGTGTGTTGAAACACTGAAGCGATGACTCACAACTCACCTGGAATCTTTCACTCCTGTCTGAAAAATATTAAATAAAACTCCCTCTGATGACACCTGCAGCACAGGGAGAGCATGTGTCAGCAGCTTGACTGGTGCTGTGAAGACGGCAGTCAGTCACATTTTTGCTGCATATGTACGGCAGCAGCAGGGATATTATGGCTACTAGCTTAGCAGGGTGAGCTGTGTTAGCGAGGCTGATGCTCCTTCATCCCGGTCCACTCTGAATCCCGGAGCTGAGTGGGGTGCCTGGTTGATTGCCTGGGCCATTCAATTTACCTCTTTTCACATCCCTCCCTGCCTAGTCCACGGGAGGGGGGGGGCAAAGTCAGGCATTGCCGTTGATGGACAAAGTATATAAAAAATTAGTGGAAAAATGTACTTACTGTATATACTGGAGTATAAACCAACCTCCTGTATAAGCCAACCCACTGATTTCGACCTGCAAATTTAGATTTTTAAAGAAACCCGTGTATAAGCCGACCCCCTGATGTTGTTCCATCAANCCTGCAAATTTAGATTTTTAAAGAAACCCGTGTATAAGCCGACCCCCTGATGTTGTTCCATCAATTTAGTTGTTTAACAAATTACCTGTTTTTCTGGGTATTGTCATAGTATTCCTCTGATTTTCAGAAAATAATCCACATATCAGTTGTGACGGCTATTTTAAAACTTCACCGCTTTAAAGGGGCTTCTCTTCCTGACTCACACCAGAATGGTAACATCACGCTCTTGTTCTTTTTATAACTTATTTATTTTCAAAATCAAAACAACAAAACATGACATGAGGTCAGAAACTATACTGCTGTCCCGTTCCTCATAAACACTGATCAGCCTCCTGCTGAGCATCTATAGACTCCTCCTCCTAATGAAGCAGCTGGCGATCATCACCTAATCAATCAGTTTAGATATAAATATTCAAAAATAATAATTTGATTTCACTTTTCCCAAATTAAATATTTTAAACATTTGATAATTAACCAACAAATGGCTCTAACACCAGTACTGGTAAACATGATATTTATTCTAGCACCTGATTACTGTAACTGACCAATCACAACAGAGCTTACTGGCTGCCGCAAAATGTGCTGATAAGATGTTTAGTCAGGAAATATCTCATTCTAAGGTATGATTTAAACTATTTTCCATGGGTAGTGGTAATGGGTGGTATTTCTACCCCTGAAAATATTGTTCTTTGGGATCTGGATTTGAATTACTTGTGTATAAGCCGACGCCCCAGTTTGCTTTGTGAAATTTATTTAAAAAAACCAAAAAAACAAAAAAACCAAAAAAAAAAACAAAAAAAACTTGGCTTACACTCAAGTATGTACAGTAAGTATAAAATGTAAAAGTATCATTACACAGAGTGGCTCCTGTTGAACATTATTGATGCATTAATCTGTAAATAGCATTTTAATGTTGCAGGTATTGCCTGCTATTTAATATTCCTATATTATATCATATTTATATAAATATTCCAAATGGTTCACTAACTTTTTCTCACTGCTTACATTAACAATAACAGCTCTAATATGAGCAAACACATTGTGTGGAGAGCCCACAGGACTTCCCCCAGGAAGTCACATTTGCTCACACATGTATTCCTCATTGTTTTACGGTGTTTTGCCTGTATTTAACATAAGCACACATTACGGCACACGTGTACAGAGTAGTGTAGTGTGCAGAGACAGAGATGGCACAGTAAGATCAGAAAGGTGCTCATACAGCCTGGAACCATAAAGCCGACTGTACCCCGGGCTTCTGCTGCTGCTCTGACCCAGATACGGTGCTTAAGCTTGGGAGCAATTACTGCAAGAAGATTCCACAGGCACAATGACTTAATTAGACGTGCAGTTTTAACTGCTGGATGATTCTGTGGAAAATAATCAGAATAGAGAATGGTCTTGGCAGAGATTTCAGCATGGATGTGAAAGGTGGGGAAAGTGTAAAAGCTATGACAAGCTATGCTATGCTAAGATATGAGGAAGACGGAAAGTTAACACGGGAATGAATGTTCTGTCATTGACATTAAACGGATTATATTTAATAGTGTGACTAACAAATATACATCTGCAAACAACAGTTGACTGCTTCTGTGTGATGTTTGGAACCGAATCAAGATTATTCTTGATAATTTTAGGTTTTGTTTAGCATTTTTGCCAAAACCCTGCATCTGCAAAAGCCTGCGTATGCAAAGTTACCACTGTGTGTATGGTTTTTTTTTTTTTTTTACAGTTTTTTATTTTCTAACCACTCCAAGCTGAAAAGAAGCAACACGTATTTACATGCACAAGAAGTAGGTCAAGCTGATTGGTTCTTTTGTCAAGAGCACTTTTAGCAATAGAGCTTCCTGAGTGTTATTACTATGGCAAAAACAAACCCTTTAAACCCAGACAGAGCATAATTTATAAAGTATATAGCCATATCGTTTGACAAGAGGGGTCAGAGAGAAAACTGTACAGAAGAGAAACAGGGAGAGAGGGAGGGGGAGAGAGAGACAGAGATAAATGTGGCAAAGTATAAATTCCATCTGGCAGCCATTATGGGAGGGGTGTCATTGCTGTTGGCAACAGTATAATTTATGACTTTTTTTTTTTTTTTANGTTTTTTTTTTTTTTTAACTTATGACTTACCATCAGTAAATAAGATGTAAGGCTGGTGCTTTCGCATCTAAATGGTTTTGTCTTAAATTGCTGTTGGTACGATTTATGTACAAATCAAACAAATTGGACCAAAACACAGCACGAGACCCTTGTGAGGAAGTGGTCTTGGTCCCGTAAGAAATGACCTGCAAACAAACGCTGCAGCCAGTCATTTGTGGTGGGAAACTAATCCAAACTAGTTCTGAACAAACACAAGGCAACTCAGCCTTACATAACATATTACGTAAATGTTAGCATGTCTTCCAGTTTCCTGTTCAGTCTTCTCAGTTTTTATGATCTTACCTTAAAGTACATTTACACACTTCGTTAAACACATCCATAAAGTACAAATGCTGTATTCGAGTTAACTCGGAAGTCGGATTTTTCCCAGTCGGAATTTCCAACTTCCTCAAACCGTTCCAGCCAAATGTAAACAAAAAAGCATGGCTGAACACCAATAAATACTGTAAGATTAAATAAACTTAGTAATAAATGCTAAAGTAAAGTTAGACTACAGGACTGTTTGGTTGTGTTGTTTTACAATGATATTAATCACAGTGGGCATTAAGCATTTGCACAGAGAAGTAATATTCTGATATTATTTACACTTACGTATCAATGGCAAACAGTTATTATACGCTGTAGATAGTTACCATGGCGATATATTTTGACCTTTTTATTTCAATGTCATGTAAGAAAAAATACTTTATTCGCATGTTAGCTGATCGTTTCCATTCACAAAGCTCGCTTCCACGGTGCTGCCATGTTGAGTGACGTCATACTTGTGAAGCTGGGACAGGTAATTCTGGTCTGAGTTTCCCAGTCGGAGCTCTGACTTCAAATGCTGTTCCAACACATTTTTCGAAGTAGGAAGTCAAAAAAGTCCGAGTTCCGGGGTCTGTCGAACGCAGCAAAAGGCTCAGATCCAACGCAGCCTTTTTGATTTTTTGCATTTTTTGATGCAGCTTTTACAGAGCTGGACTTTTACAACTTTTACAGGGGGGAGGGGCCTTGAAGAGACTGCCGAAAATTGCCTGTTTTCACTGAGTGTGCTGTATGTTTTTAAACTAGACCCCTAAATGAAAATGCAAACATGAAAGTCGGGTAAGTAAAAGCTAAAAAGTACTTAAAAGAGTAATTAAAAACAGTTTTTTCTACGTTTCCATGAGGACGATTCTTCACGCCGCTGTCCTTTATGTTTGGCTTCTGAAGGGGAAATCAGCAGAAACAGCCAACAGGTGTGCGCAGGTGTTGTGGAAGAGCTTGATCTCTGGCCTCATTCGTCTCTCTCTGTCACATACAGCTGTGGCTCTCTGTCACCGCCTCATTGTCATTCTGGAGAGACGGCTGTCCTATCTGTGGAGGAGCCGGGCTCTTACAACGATTATTCTGATCCTCCAGAAGAGAAACCCACAGCCAGCTCTGTCTCAGATATGATCTGCATGAACACTGACTTACCTAGCACCCTAAAACAAACGTCTGATACGGGTGTTTCAAGACCAGCCACGATAGATATATAAATAGGTAGGTAGGTAGNACGTCTGATACGGGTGTTTCAAGACCAGCCACGATAGATATATAAATAGGTAGGTAGGTAGGTAGGTAGGTAGGCAGACAGGCAGACAGACAGACAGACAGACAGGTAGGTAGGTATGTAGGTTGCTAGATAGATAGATAGATAGATAGATAGATAGATATTCATTAATCTACTAATCTATATCTACTAATTAATATATTACAGTTAATTCAGGTTTACGGCTTTCATTCATTCAAATTGTCTGCCTTTGGATAAAAAGCTAGAAAGCTACATAAGTAATGTCTCATACACAGATCTATGAGCATGTTTACACACACAAACATACTTTCCTGCTCTCATATTTTTGTTTAATTCCTTATTCTACAGAGAGAATATTGTTTATTTTCATGGCAGAGCTGGCTTCCGTAGCTGTGTACAAACTTAGCCAAGGAAAAAAAAAAAAGCACAGCTGTTTTCTCTTTTTTTTGCCTCGACAGATGGGGAAAAAGTTCATTTGCTCAGTGTTTGTTGACATTTCTTTAAGAGGGATCAGTATACCCTTTGACTGATCCAAATGAGATCTTGCCTCTTGTAATCAGCAAAATGGTGTCAACATCCACAGCACATTTTATCCATGCAGTCAACACCGAACTTGGGGAAGAACCAGATGTATGGTTAGTGCCTTGTGGTTAATATTCATGCGAAAACATTTATTTCCCATGAGGCTTTAACGATAAGACTTTTAGGAGAGGAAAACTAGACATGCTGTTAGAGGCTAGTTCTCTGGGCATTCGTGCAATGAATTATTAAAGAACTGGAAGCAAACCAGGCTCTGGGTTCATTCATGCGCTCTGGATTCATTAGGTGAAAAGTGCTGGATATTATGCTTTGTAGCAGAGATCTTTAATCATACTCAGAGAATGTACTGGATCAGGTTTTTCTTTTTAGGTTCCATGCATTATGCTTAGCTTAGCATCACTGATTATGTCTCTTGTGACCCTTTCTATAGTATCCATAGCATCTTCAGTATACATTATATATACATCCAGCTCATACAGTGGCAAGAAAAAGTTAGTGAATTCTTATGAACTACCTGGATTTTTAGCCATAAATGTGATCTGATTGTTGCCCAAGTCCTAATAATGGACAAATACCTTCTTCCTGAACTATTGACAAATGATTCTACTTTTCAGTGTCATATTCATCATATTCTGTAATTATTCATAGTCTAGGCTGATGAAAGTAAGTGAACCTCAGGTAGAAGCTCCTTTAGCAGAAATAACCTCCACCAAATGTTTTCTGCAGTTGCTGGTCAAAGCAGCAATGTTATCGGACATCAGTATTTCTGGAGTTCCTTGAACATGACATGAACAGCCACAGCATTACTTTAACCTCTAGATTCTGACTTGGCCATTCCAAAACACAAATTTGATTCTTTATGAAGCTTTAGATGAGGCCACTACTCTGACATTCTCCTGTACAATTATTTCATCCAATTTTGAGATAGTTTTCCCCTCAATGGCTGCAAGCTGTCCAGACCCCGAGACAACAAAACAGCCTCAAACCATGATACGCCCTCATCAATGTTTTATAGTTTGGACGAGGGTTTGATGTTTTTGGTTTGCAGTGCCCTTTTCCCTAAAACAGCATTTCTGTTATGTTTCTGCCAAAAAAAGTTTTTGTCTCATCTGTCCATCCACGCTACATTCAGTATGTTTACATGGATGCTGTGCTCAGTTCTCCAATTAAGGAAATGCAGGAAAGATGTATACATGGATGGAATTAATCGGATTCCACGGTTTGCTAAATGTACGTTACGAGTTACGGAGTATGAGCAGAGGAAATGCATGTGAAGGTGGCTCACTCCAATTATAAAGATATAGAACTGCGTATTCTAGGTCTTAGTCATCATAAACTTTCTCCAATTTATGCCAGTTTCAGTCTAATTAAGGTGTTTAAATGAAAAACAGTATTGCCTTAATCTGCGTAGAATTGGTCTTAATGTGCATAAAAACTTACTGTGGAGCATCTTTCTGGAGCATCCTACTTCAATCTCTCTCTCTTGTCTGACTCCAAATAGCTTTTGGAGAATCATTAAACCAGAGGGTCATTTGCCCTCTATTAGTGTTTGCCCATTACTGTGACTTACATGAAGATTGCAGTAATTAATGCAGAAATCCAGATCATTCTTAAGAGTTCACTAACTTTTTCTTGCCAGTGTATTTTGATAATGCTCCTCATGCCTGTTAAATTACTGCAGCAATATTCGTGGAATAAATGCCCCCCCACCCCATGCCCCCTAGAACGACTTGTTTTGGCCTATATCTCATCCATTATACTTTCTCTGTAATAATCACTAGTTAAATATAGGCTAATTATGGGGATAAGAGCCAATTTCCAGCTGCAGCCGCCACCTGCCTGCTTCTCCATTGTCACATTACTGAGATAAAGAGGCTGCGTTGTCAAAGCAAAATGGAAAATCTTCCCCTCAGAGCAGAACAACCAGGTGCTTTCACCCTGGTCTTGTCTTTGTGTGTAGTTAGCCAAAGGCAAATCTGAAGGAGGTTCATTTGAGGTGCGGTGATGGTATCTGCATTATCTGGGTCTGGCTGTGTTCCAGCTCTCAGGAATTTCTATTCAGTTCAGCAAACAAAGCCGTCCCGGTACATTTTAATGCCCTGCACTTTGGCAGAGTTAAAATTCATTTTAGGGAGGGAGGATGAACGCGTGGTGATTCTTCGAGGTCAGTCAAGATGAGTCAGAATTTCAGTTGGTGTGCTGTGTCAGGCTTTGGTGTCTATTCAGCGAAAGACTCTCTAACAAAGTGCCACTGGAAAACACTTTTCCTGTCACAGTGAAACCAGTGCCACTTTGTTCTTTGTGTTGGAGAGCCAAGCTTGCTTTATACCTCTCAAATAAAATTAAAAAACCCAGTTCTTCACGAGATGAGTCTTTGCAGTTTAGTCAAAATTGCCAATCTCTACAGCTCTATGGCTATTTCAGTTTAAGCTGATTTAGTTTTCTTCTCCGCAAATGCACTGTAAAGGTTTTACCAACTGAGGCAACATGTTCCAGCACATAAACTGATAAGATGACTGTATATGGAGCCCCTAAAGCAGTCATCCTCAAAATCCAGACTCCGGATCCTGTCCGGACCAAACCACAAGTGTCTCCGGACTCTGAGCAAATTATACTTCATATGTATTATCTGTGAGACATTGCTGTGATGCAACGAGTTAAAATTCACCAAAGTTTCACCAAAACCAAATGTCCAACTGCTTCACTATTGGTTGCACCCCTCCCCCGCTCAATACCTTAAATTCCCAGTAAAAATTAGGATCCCAATCTGACCCTTGCTTGACTGACTTTAATGAACTGAACTTTGTCTCATGAAAATTTTCTTTGTGGACCTTTAAGGTTTGTATTTGAGTACCCCTGCCCTAAAGGGACATGGGAGGAGTATAAAAAATCAGTGGAAGGAAAAGAAATGAGTCCTTTTATGAGATAACACAAAACATTTGTGAGATAATGCATAAACTTTTGCAAGATCTCGCAAAAGTATTATGTTATCTCACAAAATTTTGAGAGATAACCCAAGCGACCTCGACCCAAGCACCAACTGAATGTTTTTACATTTTAGTAAAGTAAAATATAGAGTAAAACTTGACAACTCACTCCATTGTTGCCTAGCAACAGTACGCATTAGAGTGACCCAGATATACTGTCGCACTTCTGCTCAATAAAGGGTCAAATTTTGCGTTATCTCACAAAAATATTGCATTATCTAGCAAAAGTTTTGCATTATCTCTCAAAAGGACTTGCTATCTTTTTTTCCTTCCACAGATTTTTTTCCTCCCATGACCCCTTAGAGGCTCCATAGTATGCTACCCCAAAGACCCAGATTCTCAGGAATCAGAGGCCAAAACAGAACTAAAAGAAGTGTGAATAATTCATCAGCTGGACAGAAATGCAACTCGAGCAGGTTGATTTAATAATGTTGCTGCGAGTTATAGTGAACAGGCATTTGTTTTCATACTTACTGTACATGTTAGGCAAAACTCGATAAACCATGTTTCTCAGGCTGTCAGATTATTTTGGAGAGTTTTCTGCCCCCTAGTGGCCAAATATCAACTACTGCAGCTTAACTCTATTGTATCGTTTTAAAATATTTCCTCTTGACAAAACTGTATGTGTTGGACCTTAAAATGGAAGGAATAACTTCGTGAAACCTTTGTAACTACTTGGATTACCTGAATTTATACATTTTCAAACATTTCGACATGGGTTTGATGTGTTGTGCCCATGAAAACAAATCCTCAAAGTCTGATAAGCAGCAGGCTTTTCTCCTGATAACAGAGGCGTATTGAAAGGCATTACCCTAATAAGAGCTGAAGAGCTGAGGCTGAAAAGAAAGGAATGAGCCACAAAAGCAATTTTAGACTTTGGCCTCCATCATCCAACAGTCAGGCAGATAAATGGAACAGATGGAGGAAATTTGCAGTGGTGGACAACAAAGTCCAAGATGAGAAGAACACAGGGTCTTGATAGAAAGAAACACGATGAAACCAACTGTGCAAAAGGTCATTAAGATGATACACAGCAATGCTGGGATTAATTTCTGTAGACAAATGAGACAAAAGATGACCTCTCCAGCCAAATCTCATGCTTGGAGGTATTTGAACAGAGTTGGATCTTACAGCTTACGGCTCCAACAGCAGAATTACTACAGCACTATTGAATGATTAATAGCATGAATAATGGAAGAAAAACTACATGTTTACTGGGGTAACCTGCTTTGAAGGATGTTTTTGCTTTGCAGACGATCTGTTTTTACTGGTTTGCTGAAGTGCATCAAACATTTTGCATTTTGTGTTTCGCTCATATTTCTCCCTCAGTGATCAGTTTCCGTCTCTGTGGTTTAATGGTCATCGTGAATGATCTGTCAAAGTCGGACCTGTAAGAAGTTAAACCTTTAGCGGGTTCGAACAAGTAGAATAATTTCCATGAAGAATTGGCTTTTGTGGCTCTCAATTTAACCTTCAAAAGGTTCTTTTCCACTGCCACAATACCGAACCGTTTGGTACTTCTTTGGTACTTAAAAACGAAACAGCATTTTCTATTGGCTACGGTTACTGTTACAGTTATGGCTCCAGTTACAGTTACAATCCCTGTTCAACATTTAGGACCTATCGGACCAAATGGTACCCTGAGGGCGGAGCTACTGTCCAGTTTAGTGCTGATTGGTCATAAAAAAAAAAAAAAANAAAAAAAAAAAAAAAAAAAAAAAAAAAAAAAAAAAAAAATTGTTGGAGGACAAAAAGTCAGAGGACAAAATTCAATGAGAGCTTGGGAATAAATAGAATGACCAAGTTTTATGAAAGATATCACTGTGTCTGAGGGAGCTGGGCTACGAAAAAGAACCTGATCAGTGTTGCACCAAAATAAAAATACTAAAACAGGACTATAAGAAATTTAAAGACCACAATAATAATAATAATAATAATAATAATAATAATAATAATAATAATAATAATAACAATAGTAGTAGTAGTAGTAGTACAACGAAACGCAGCAGCTCGCTTTCCATCATGTTTTTGTGTTGGACTACCTAACCCTGCCACCTGATGGTTACTTGTGATGACATCAGTTGTCATAGCAACCGAAGGTGGTTTCAGTTCTGTTTCTCCTGTCAGTTGAAACACAAAACAGTAACTAGAACTGGTTCTAGGCCCAGTTTCAGTTTGGTCTAGTTTTTGTTTCTAGTTCTTATTCCCTGTGCAGTGGAAAAGGGCTCAAAGACTGTTGATGCTTAAATAAATAAAATAAAAGTTTGTGTTTTGCTAATTCAGGTGTGTTTAAAGCTAATATGATTCTTGAGAAATTAATGCAGGAATCCATGTAATGATTCATAAACTTTCCCATAACTGAGGATACGTTAGATCAAGAGGACAGAGATGAATCGCACGTTGTTTGATGTCCTTCGTAGCAGAAGTGGGATTGTTCCTGGTGGAGAATGTAGTCAGTGTAATAAACCCGGTCACATCACCACCAAACTTTGTCCTCAGAGGCTTCATTCAGTGAACTTTGTTCCAGAAACTTCTACAGTCCAGAGTTCCAGCCTGTTATGCTGTCTGAGAGTCTCTGTCTGGGCCTCATCATTACAGCAGCATCTGTCCTTGACCTGCAGAAAAGATGCTGAGTAAAACTTGTATGTTTGCACTGGCTTGTTTATTTTTTAATAATAAAGCTACAATATGGGCAAATTAATTGCTTTAGTTGAAAGCCCACAAGATAAAACATCTTTATGAATTGTATACACAAAATTAAAAAAAATGCAACTTGAATCAATATCCATTTGATTAATGCTGCAATTCTGAGGCTTAAAAGCCCTTATTCAACATTATAACCTTCACAAACATAAATTACAGAGGTTTTTGTTTTTAAATTAAACTGCATTAAACTATTAAGTGCCTGATATTATTTTGTTTGTTATCTGTAGTTAAAGGAGACATCTTACTTATCTTTTTGTTTGTTTTCCCTCATATTTATAGTGTAATATAATACGTTTAAGCATGAACTTGAGGTTGACAAACCCGTAGGTCCAGAACTGCGCCAGTTGTTTTGTTTTTATTGATTTTTTACTTCTTTAACATGTTTACATTAAAATGTAACACGTGAACTTACCGGCCTACCCACCTGCTTTACATATAAGCCGCACGGCTAGTCAGTGAGTGCTTGGCTAACATCTATGCTATCTATTTCCAGCCTAAGGCCTCACACAGCTGATCAATCAGACCACAACAGTCTATTTTCACTCAGCGTGCACAACAGTGCTGCAGCAAGGAACAGTGTAAGTGGATCACTGGGTGTTTTGCATGTTAAAGCATTGAGTAAATTTTAAAATAGAGCTCTAAATGAAAATAATCTCCTTAGAACTAGTCTGACAGCAGAATAAGCTTTTTCTATTCGCCATAGCTGATCTTACACTAGAAGCTGGCTGGCTTTGTGCCCGCTCCCACATTAGCATATTGGCGTGGCCTTTGACCTTTTCATCACATGCACTTAGCTACAGTGGGAATCGTTCGGTGTCAAGGAGACAGAGGTTCAGCAACAATTGGAGATGACAGCTCATTCATCACGGCTAAGGTATCCGTTCCACCGAATAGAGCACATTCTCCACCCTACACCGCTTCTCGCTGACTTAATTAATGACAGGATCACAGTAAACAACTTTAATGATTCCTTCTCTTCACAGTTTTACCACATTAAAAACACACGCTTGATGTTTGGCATCTATTTACTGAATGAAGAATGGAACTGAGCCATTAATTTTGAAGAAATGCTTTGTTCTTTTTGTCCTGCTGTTCTGTGCTCGGTGGCACTTATGTGCCTTTGTGTGTGTGTGTGTGTGTGTGTGGGTGTGTGATAATACTGTCCAAAATGCAGACAGCAGGAAGCTGGATGTGTATCTCGGCATGTGTAGCTCCATAAAATGATTGTGTCTTCAACAATCGTGTGTACGTGTCAGCAGGCACGTACACATGATTTTAAGGTGTGTATCACCTGAACATTTCATTTTGAAAGATTATGGGATTTGGCAAGATAACATGAACACTAAAATACATTTTTTTTTTATACAACAATTAGTTTCTACCAAGCAGTTTGACTGGACAAGAGGCATTCCAGGAGTGCTGATATTAGAGTATAACAGCACTGGGACTTTTAACNTGACTGGACAAGAGGCATTCCAGGAGTGCTGATATTAGAGTATAACAGCACTGGGACTTTTAACTATGTATCACTCTGCTTTACAGGCATTTTAATAACCATTAATTAGCTGATATTAACTGGAGACCATCCATAGAGAACAGAAAAGATGGAGCAGCATGCTGTCTGATCAGGCTGTTAACTCATCAGAATCAGACATCAGAGCCCTGCAGTCCAAACCCAACCTGAGGCCATACTTAATGACATTCTCGGCCCAAGCCCGACCCGCTGTCCGTGGTCTTTTTATTTTTTTAATCTTTTTTCTTCCTTTCTTTGCTCCACCCCCACCACCTGCACCCCAAGCCCTGTAGTGAGACCTATAATGTGGTATATAAATTTCAATAGCTGTGCTACTGTGTATGTGAGTGCTGATCTAGTGGGTGCATTAAAATAAGTGTGACGTGAGACCAAAACCCGCATGGCTGGCGAATGGAGGGCCATGGTGCAGCATATGAGTCCCTGATCCCATCCCCCCACGACCCCATGACCCACCTCCGGCCCCCATGAGGCACCAGGCCACACCGCAAACTGGCCGAGACACTGGACAAACCCAGAGGAGCCCAGAAAACCCCAGGGAGACAGCCAACCGATGAGGAGAGGCACCACAGGCAGCACGGAGAACACTGAGCCACTCCCACCGCAAAGCCCCCCAGCATGAGCGCAGCACGTGCCAAGGACCGAGAGCAAACCAAACAGCCAGGCATCCAGGAGGAGCCGAATAGAGGAGCCAAATAGTACCCACCGACCTCACTGGAGAGCCCAGCCACAGGGCCAGCCCAGCGTGCACCCAGCCCATGAGACAGGTCCACCCCTCACCCAGGCACAGGGCCCGGCCCACAGTCCAGCACAGCAGGCCAAGCCCAGCATGGGACAAGAGGAATGACAGCGCCCCAGGACGTGTGTCATGACTGTGAGTGGAGAGAGGAGGGGCAAAAAGCCCGAGCCAGCGTTGTGAAACTCAGCCTGATTTGTAAACTGCCTCTGGGCCCGATGCATCCCGAGGCTTGTACAGGGCTCAATCACACACACCACCAAAGCGAAAATGTTTGTGTTGCTTAGCAACAATCCAGTCCTAGTCCAGTTACAGAACTATTTGTGTTTGCAGAACCAAATAAATGATTAAATAAACAAACAAATCATAATCTGCTGTCACTTATTACTGTTAATAAATGATGCTTGTAGAACTGTTGTATAAAAGCAATATCACACTCGAGGTCGTGCTGTTGTACTGAATATCAGCATGGCTGTGATTATCTTCAACACTCAGCCTGCGGCCTCGTGCCTACGACCGAATCACAGCCAGCTGATATACAGTACAACAGCATGACCTCGAGTGTAATATTTTAACAACAAAAAAAAAAAAAAAANAAAAAAAAAAAAAAAAATGGTTGGCAGTATCGTAACAGGTATTTATTGGGCTCAAACATGTAGAACCAACATTTTCTGGTCTTTTAAACTTTGGAACAACATTAGGAACACCCTGATGCAGACGTATGTGTTCCTTCAGCAACATTCTCACTCTGCTTCAAGTCCAACAAAGAATCAATGTGAACATTTGCAAATATCTTGAAAAGTCTTGATACCTAATTATTTTGTTTTGTGTACAAACAATGGGCTGATTGGGTTTGAGGGAAAACTTGCATCTAAACAATCAGCCTTATGAGCTCCAACCATCAGTTCCTGAACCACCGGAGAGTAGCTACTCTGAAGTGGGTGGTTCTGGACTTCAAGGCCAGTCAAAATGCAAAGAAGGCAAGCTGTTTTTAATTAACAAAAGGTTCAGAAACACAAGAAATAACATCAGAAGACCCATAAATAAATTAAGCGACATCAAAGAGCCCTGGGTGGCAGAGAGAAAACACTGCTTCCAATCATTTTCCCTTTAAAGGTTGACACAGCCTTGTGGGAGATTGAAAACAAAGAACCCACAACTTCCTTTTTCCTTCTGATTTCTCAGTTATCAAACCTTTTCTTGCTGGCTGTGGTTTTCTATCTTGATTCCTCTCAACACTCTGTGCCCTTTTGTTCTCTCCTTTGCTTCCAATCTATCAGATTGTGTGTCTGGTACTTTTTTTTTGTCTCTCTCTTTTCTCCACGCCTTTTCTCCATCTGCTCAGTGAGCCATCTGCATCGTGTCTGTCCTTGGACCTGAAAGAAACCGAGCAGACCGAGTCATCCCAGGCTTCCTAATCTGAGGTTACGGAGGTAAAATTGGTCTCATCCTCCTGTCCTCCTCCCTCCTGACCTCCAGGAAAAGCCTGTCTGCCATTTTAATGAATGCTGAGTTAAAAATAAATAGCGATATTAAATCCTCTAATCTGTTGCCTCTGCAGTCTGACAATCTAGCAAGTACATTTTTAACATCATAAGTCCTGAGATGTGTGCTCTTTCCTAGCCAGATGCCAGAACTTTGCTCATTTATATTCAATTAATTGCGCATGACATTATTTTCCCATAGAAAAATAATTAAATTTTGTCTCATCCCAGCTAAATTTATCAAAGGAGAGGAAAGTGAGAGAAGACTGACTCAATTAGCTGAATAATTACGGCAGTGACCTTGAATGTAATGGACATGCTCAGAATCGCACTTTCTCATGTAAATGTCGCTCTTTCAGCAGCTCAGAATGCCAACAATCTGCAGCTGCTTGCATCTAATAGAAAGTTTTACATTGTGGGGTAATTAAACTTAAGCATTGTTGAAGGTTTACCTAATTAAATTTTTCATGCATAATTTTGTAGTGAGGAGTTCGCTCATGTAAATTAGTTCTGGTCAGTTCAGATTGGGATGTTGTTTTTATCAGCTGCTGTCAAGGAAGACCAAACAACATAAACTCACTCTCTCTCTCTCACACACACACAAACACACACAAACACCAGGCCATGGAGTGGGATGCTGTGTTCCAGACTGCTCTGTAATTGGCTGATGCAGCTCGTTAAAGCCTGTTTCAGCCCCTCTGGGTGTTAATTTGGCCCCTGAGTGCCCAGAAGCTGCTTTCATCCAGACCGCCGCTCTGACCTCTAACCCTCCGGTCAAACCCAGCCCGCGACCCCACAACAATTAGAACCCATCAGCCTGTAACCAAACCCACTGCACCGCACATTTGTATTCGTGTCAACTCGTACACAAACAAAAGAATTTTAAAAAATGAAGTCGTACATGTACACAAAATGTGGCATATGATTCTCTGCTTTCAGGTTTTTCTCAAGTTTTGCTGATTCTATTACCCTAAATGAAAAACAGAATGAGTTACTGTGAACCAATTTCACATTAAATGAGTGGAACACCGGCACAAAATGGATCTCTAAATTACTGTGAACCAATTTACTCAGTCAGTGTGTGTTTGTAGAAGCTCGCCATGCCAAATAATTGAACGTCTGAGTTCTTGATTTTTCCCAAGTACAATGATGAACCTCAACCTTTGGATGAATTCTTGTGAAGAATCGCAAACTGCTGCTTTCAGGCATCGATGAGGGTTCAATCAGAAAATCTTGGATCATCGGGCCAAATCCTTGGTTCAATCCGTGCTTCATTAATGTCAAATATCAGCGAGTGTTAGTCTTTAAAGGCTGGATTATAATCCAAATCAGACAAGGACAGCAGGCATGCATAACCCTAACCCTGTATGCATGTAGCACTTCCACACATGAATATGAGAAATCAGAATGTCTCAGTGTTTAATGAACCCAGAGAGCAGATGCATCTGTTTGGATTGTATGCTTCTTAATGTATGAAATTTATGCCTTGTATGGTGGGTTTTTTTTTAGGGATTTTTTTTTCTGACATGCCTAACATACTCAGTTTCTTTGAATTGTCTCAATGTCTTTGAATTGTACTGTAAAGCACTTTGTGATACCTGCTCTTAGGTGCTTATAGAAATAAACTTTTACTTACTTACTTCCTAGCTAATGTCCCAACCAGTGTTAAAACCAATAAGCCGTTGACATGCACACAAACGCAGCATGCTGTGGACTCTCAGGAGCAGCTTGAAGGTAAATGAAGTCTCAGGAAAAGTCTGACTGCTTTTCGTTTAACTGCCTGCTCAGCAAAAGCCTGTTTTCCAGCTACAGCTTCTAACCAGAAGCCGTATCAGAGCACCGAGCACAAGAACAAGTGACAGAAAATTTAGATGGCAATGACTACCCTGCGAAAAATACTTTTTGGTGTTATTGCATCTGGATTGCTCCAAAGCTGCTCCTGCTGGAGCTGACAATCGTAAATCTGGCAATGAGGTTCTGTTCTTTCACATTATGTTTATAGAGAAAAGAGCCCAGACCAGCATTTTACTAAAGTTCCAGCTCTCTCTCTCTCTCTCTCTCTCTCTCTCTCTCTCTCTCTCTCTCCCTC